>JARACY010003982.1:0-29509 GCA_029255725.1 Scrobipalpa atriplicella | reverse complement strand
TTTCTGATACGAACTCAAACTCGCTGTCACTCTTGAGAGCTGATTATAAATACTGGCCTAAGTCTCGATTGTTTGTATATGTGCGGTGAAATTAATACTTAGGAGGCGTGGACTGTTTGACCGATACGAACATAGAATTTATGTAGGTAGCACATTATGGTATCTGTCTTTCTTAGAACCAAATGACAATCAATTACGCTCACATTTACTCACTGTCCTGTAGTGCACGTCAATAATTAAGGCCCGTATTTATAATCAGCTCTCAAGAGTGACAGCGAGTATGAGTTCGTATCAGAAATGTCATTCCAGTACAAAATTACCTGTCAAATCCGCACTCAATATCGCTCTCAATCCTGAGATCGCTTTATAAATACGAGCCTTATTAATAACATGCACGATTGCTCTTATTAAATTTTTTTTTATTGCTATTTTGACAACGTCGTTTTACTGACTTGGTATACCAAGAAAGACAGATACCATAATGTGCTACCTACATAAATTCTATGTTCGTATCGGTCAAACAGTCCACGCCTCCTAAGTATTAATTTCACCGCACATATACAAACAATCGAGACTTAGGCCAGTATTTATAATCAGCTCTCAAGAGTGACAGCGAGTTTGAGTTCGTATCAGAAACGTCATTCCAATACAAAATGACCTGTCAAATCCGCACTCAATATTGCTCTTAATCTTGAGATGAATTTATAAATACGAGCCTTAAAACGCTCGGCCTCATTGCTCATAGGCCAGTGTTTTAGTGATGGTAACTATCCATTCATAGTTTTGCAAAGAAACGTACAATTCACAGAGAACCGCCCAAGGCCACATAGTATAAACCGTATAAACCTGCGCCTGCGCACGGCTGCCCTTCTATTCAAACTGACATAAATGCGAACTATACTGTTATTCCACTATATTTGCTATCTTAAATCAAAAGTGCAAAATTGTTTGTTTGTGCTAAGTTTTGTTATGACGTTTGTGTCCCTTGCGGGGTAGGCAGAGAGACTGAGAGAGTGAAAATGGCTTGATAAAAATATTTTCTTCAAGTATGTCAAATTTTGAGGGTAACGAAATCGTAGCTGATAATTTTTTTTTTTTTTTTATTATTAGCATGATGACATAAGGTCCACAATATTTTACTGACTTTAGTCAAAATTCAAGTCCTCTCTAAATTGTGATCCCAATAGGAGGTAGGGAAGATAATATAATATCAAATTAGGATTTTAAAGGTTTAAGCTTTAATTTGTAGGTGAAGTCAATCATGATATGCGTTCGCAAATTATGTGGTTAAGAGCTCCCAGTCTGACATTTTAACCATGTATTTAAAGTAAAACTGAAATGTCAGACCGTTGCCTGTCGGATGTTCTAATCATCTACTAAAAACATTAGATTGATTTTGTGTTGTAGGAACATATTAATTTCTAGGCTCTTTATTTTATATTGCCTATCACATTTTATTGAACTAACATAACAGATTCAATAGGTTGACAGATTGTAATTTAAATCTATTAAGATTCGCAATCGAGCTAAATTTGACTTTAAGCTACTAAGCATAAACTAAAATAAAATATGCCCCGATATGTACATTCAAGTTGTAAACCCTTAGGTCCATTACGTAGCCAGATTTCGTAGTTATAATTTAATATTTTTTAAAGAAAACCTCCTAGGCATCACTATTTCCTACCGAAATCCGATTCATTAATAAAAATATTCTTACATATTTTCAAAATATTTTAATTAGTTTGATACACGCCTGGACACCTTTTGTGAGGGAACCGACTGCCTAAAACTCAGAGGCAACCCTCTAATAGGTATAAAAACTATACCAGTTTTTATTAATCTATGACCTGGGGTCAGTGGGGCAGAATACCCCCACCGACCGTTGGCCATATAAAGGGTCTTACGTGGGCCTTATCTCCCTCACGGATCGCGATTGTTATAACGCGATACCGGGCCTTATTACAGTGCGGCTTGTATATGTATAATAAGGCCATTGAGTTCGGCTGAGGATTTTGGTTTATAGTGATTTGGGATTTGTACGTGTAGTTTTTTGGGTTTTAATAGGCTGTGATTGCGTGTTTTGACTTTGAAGTTGATCGAGAATTGGAGCTCATTTATAAGTTTATTCATTGTCGCGGAGCGGTGTGAAGGTAGATTGCTATTACCTGCTCGCTGCTATAGAGGCTCGACGAAGCACCACTACACTCCATCTGCCAGCGCGACCATGCCTAGGGTTCCTCTTCATCCTGATGTGGAAAGGATTTGGTGTTCACCTTTCATGTAGGGGGAAGTGTTGTTCTGTTGCTAATCATAATCATACACCTACGCCTCCCTGCTATTGAGTGTCTCCCCTTCCACGATGACTATAGTGCCTCTCTCCCTCCAGGTCGGTATCTGGAAAATCGTATAGCATCCGTAAGACCGTTATCTTGGTCTCACGGATACCCTGGACATCAAACCACAGACGTCCAAGCACCCACTAGATTAACAATTTGGAAGGGACAATAAAGTAATACTTAAGATGATTCTGTCAGTAAGTTCAAGCTGTTATGGTGATAGTTCATATACACATGGTCTCCCAGAAGACCTGATAGGTTTATAAATACATGGCCGCCCTGAGGGCCTCATAACACTTTGAATAACGACCTCCCGTAGGGTCTAGTAGCGCTCTTAATACTTGGCCGCCCTGAGGGCCTCATAACACTTTAGATTCAAGACCTCCCGTAGGGTCTAGTAGAGCTCTGAACATATGGCCGCCCTGAGGGCCTATACACAACCTCCCGTAGGGTCTATAGCACTCTGAATACATGGCCGCCCTGAGGGCCTCATAACACCTTACTCTGATCATGATCAGCACCCTTAGTTCTTCCACCATCACGCCAAATGCTTGAATATTCTACGTTACGCTGAGCAAGGAGAAGACATGACGCGATGCGATACAGAACCATTTTAACGATGTAATAAATTATAAAATAATAATAATCAAACTATAATCTTGGCCCCATATCAGTAAGTACAGAAGGAGGAATTGAAAAAAGGTGGATCTGTCTGTCAACTTGTTTAGCTGTAAGAGCCATAAACCTGGAGTTGGTCAAAAATTTATCAGCAGAAGAAGGTCTTCTTGCTTTAAGGAGGATGATTTCTACTAGAGGGATACCCCAGTTAATAACGTCTGACAATGCTTCACAATTTAAGCTGATAGCAGAAATATTAAATTCCGAATATTGTATCAAGAATAATATTAAGTGGAAGTTCATTCCTCAATTGGCTCCTTGGTTTGGGGGATTCTACGAACGATTGGTCGGGTTGGTGAAACACTGTCTAAAAAGAACCTTACAAAAACATCTTTTGAATGATTCAAAAATGTCAACCATTCTCAAAGAAATTGAAGCTATTTTGAATACCAGACCGCTCACCTGTGTTGATTCAGAAATGGTACATGTGTTAAGACCAGCTGATTTCCTTGCGGTGGGTAAATGTTTAACTACTAAAATAAATTGCAATGAAGTTAATCTGACCGGAACGAATACGAAGCAGGATTTGGTTACTAGTTGGAAAAGAGCTTTGAAAATCTTAGAAGAATTTAAGTCCATGTTCTATAACCGATATCTTGTTAGTCTTCGTGAGAGATATAATAGCTCGTGTAAACAGCCCAGAATTAAGTCCAATATTACCCCAAAGATTGGACAGATTGTACAGATTAAAGGAGATTCTAAAAACCGTCTTGATTGGAAAGTGGGAAGAATAAAGACCCTCATGGAAGGAAAAGATGGGTTTTGTCGAGTTGCCATTGTTCAAGTAGGGGACAGAGAGTATACCCGATCGATTTCTCAATTATACCCTCTGGAAATCGAAGAAGAAGATGAAAAGAAAAAAGAAGCTAAAGAAAGAACTCAAGCCTTCAAAACTCCTAAAAGGAGGGCTATTGCTATGGGCGAATCTAGAAAGGATGGGAGTCAATGCATTGTGGAAGATGCTCCTATGGAGGAGGGTTCGGTTACTTCTCAAGATGAAATTCAGATACCAACTGAAAAAAGACCTCAACCAACTGAAGAGTTGATTGACTATGATACTTGTACCAATAATAGCCCCAATTATAATAATGTATCACTCGATCAAGCAAGTGCTAACGTCACTGAAGAAAGACCACAAAGACCTGTTCGGGAAGCGGCCACTAAAGCTCTGGAGAAAATCAGGGAGTGGACGCGCAACCTGGTCAACCTACTTTAAATTTCGCCGTTGGGAGTGTCGCGACGTCCGCGATGACTTATGTCAAGAAGGTAGCAACACTAAGGTTAGTAATATTTGAGTATTCTAAGTAGGCAACCCTAGTCCGATTCCCGCCCATTCTGTGACGTTTCTTCTATAAGTAAACATGTCAAGTTTAAAGTTGTGGTGAAAATGCTGGTTACCGTGCCCTGACGAAGGATAGGATCTGCAACGAAGTTCTTTCGATAAGTACCCCTAGATTATAGTTTGATTATTATTATTTTATAATTTATTACATCGTTAAAATGGTTCTGTATCGCATCGCGTCATGTCTTCTCCTTGCTCAGCGTAACGTAGAATATTCAAGCATTTGGCGTGATGGTGGAAGAACTAAGGGTGCTGATCATGATCAGAGTAAGGTGTTATGAGGCCCTCAGGGCGGCCATGTATTCAGAGTGCTATAGACCCTACGGGAGGTTGTGTATAGGCCCTCAGGGCGGCCATATGTTCAGAGCTCTACTAGACCCTACGGGAGGTCTTGAATCTAAAGTGTTATGAGGCCCTCAGGGCGGCCAAGTATTAAGAGCGCTACTAGACCCTACGGGAGGTCGTTATTCAAAGTGTTATGAGGCCCTCAGGGCGGCCATGTATTTATAAACCTATCAGGTCTTCTGGGAGACCATGTGTATATGAACTATCACCATAACAGCTTGAACTTACTGACAGAATCATCTTAAGTATTACTTTATTGTCCCTTCCAAATTGTTAATCTAGTGGGTGCTTGGACGTCTGTGGTTTGATGTCCAGGGTATCCGTGAGACCAAGATAACGGTCTTACGGATGCTATACGATTTTCCAGATACCGACCTGGAGGGAGAGAGGCACTATAGTCATCGTGGAAGGGGAGACACTCAATAGCAGGGAGGCGTAGGTGTATGATTATGATTAGCAACAGAACAACACTTCCCCCTACATGAAAGGTGAACACCAAATCCTTTCCACATCAGGATGAAGAGGAACCCTAGGCATGGTCGCGCTGGCAGATGGAGTGTAGTGGTGCTTCGTCGAGCCTCTATAGCAGCGAGCAGGTAATAGCAATCTACCTTCACACCGCTCCGCGACAATGAATAAACTTATAAATGAGCTCCAATTCTCGATCAACTTCAAAGTCAAAACACGCAATCACAGCCTATTAAAACCCAAAAAACTACACGTACAAATCCCAAATCACTATAAACCAAAATCCTCAGCCGAACTCAATGGCCTTATTATACATATACAAGCCGCACTGTAATAAGGCCCGGTATCGCGTTATAACAATCGCGATCCGTGAGGGAGATAAGGCCCACGTAAGACCCTTTATATGGCCAACGGTCGGTGGGGGTATTCTGCCCCACTGACCCCAGGTCATAGATTAATAAAAACTGGTATAGTTTTATACCTATTAGAGGGTTGCCTCTGAGTTTTAGGCAGTCGGTTCCCTCACAAAAGGTGTCCAGGCGTGTATCAAACTAATTAAAATATTTTGAAAATATGTAAGAATATTTTTATTAATGAATCGGATTTCGGTAGGAAATAGTGATGCCTAGGAGGTTTTCTTTAAAATATTAAATTATAACTACGAAATCTGGCTACGTAATGGACCTAAGGGTTTACAACTTGAATGTACATATCGGGGCATATTTTATTTTAGTTTATGCTTAGTAGCTTAAAGTCAAATTTAGCTCGATTGCGAATCTTAATAGATTTAAATTACAATCTGTCAACCTATTGAATCTGTTATGTTAGTTCAATAAAATGTGATAGGCAATATAAAATAAAGAGCCTAGAAATTAATATGTTCCTACAACACAAAATCAATCTAATGTTTTTAGTAGATGATTAGAACATCCGACAGGCAACGGTCTGACATTTCAGTTTTACTTTAAATACATGGTTAAAATGTCAGACTGGGAGCTCTTAACCACATAATTTGCGAACGCATATCATGATTGACTTCACCTACAAATTAAAGCTTAAACCTTTAAAATCCTAATTTGATATTATATTATCTTCCCTACCTCCTATTGGGATCACAATTTAGAGAGGACTTGAATTTTGACTAAAGTCAGTAAAATATTGTGGACCTTATGTCATCATGCTAATAATAAAAAAAAAAAAAAAATTATCAGCTACGATTTCGTTACCCTCAAAATTTGACATACTTGAAGAAAATATTTTTATCAAGCCATTTTCACTCTCTCAGTCTCTCTGCCTACCCCGCAAGGGACACAAACGTCATAACAAAACTTAGCACAAACAAACAATTTTGCACTTTTGATTTAAGATAGCAAATATAGTGGAATAACAGTATAGTTCGCATTTATGTCAGTTTGAATAGAAGGGCAGCCGTGCGCAGGCGCAGGTTTATACGGTTTATACTATGTGGCCTTGGGCGGTTCTCTGTGAATTGTACGTTTCTTTGCAAAACTATGAATGGATAGTTACCATCACTAAAACACTGGCCTATGAGCAATGAGGCCGAGCGTTTTAAGGCTCGTATTTATAAATTCATCTCAAGATTAAGAGCAATATTGAGTGCGGATTTGACAGGTCATTTTGTATTGGAATGACGTTTCTGATACGAACTCAAACTCGCTGTCACTCTTGAGAGCTGATTATAAATACTGGCCTAAGTCTCGATTGTTTGTATATGTGCGGTGAAATTAATACTTAGGAGGCGTGGACTGTTTGACCGATACGAACATAGAATTTATGTAGGTAGCACATTATGGTATCTGTCTTTCTTGGTATACCAAGTCAGTAAAACGACGTTGTCAAAATAGCAATAAAAAAAAATTTAATAAGAGCAATCGTGCATGTTATTAATAAGGCTCGTATTTATAAAGCGATCTCAGGATTGAGAGCGATATTGAGTGCGGATTTGACAGGTAATTTTGTACTGGAATGACATTTCTGATACGAACTCATACTCGCTGTCACTCTTGAGAGCTGATTATAAATACGGGCCTTAATTATTGACGTGCACTACAGGACAGTGAGTAAATGTGAGCGTAATTGATTGTCATTTGGTTCTAAGATCCTTTTATAAGAAGTCTCAAGATGTACTGCCAGCTAAGACCCTGTATAATAGCGTGTCATCTATCAGTAACGATTGAAAAGTGAAACTAATGAGACTGACGTAAATCTGACGTCATAATCTTCATCTAAGCGTGTCGCTCATATTAATTAAATACAGAGATGGTATCACTGAGAATTCAATACTAAAACTATATTATTGGAATTTGATACTCACAGTGTAAATGTTTTTACATAAATGAAAATGGGCGCTTTTCCACTAGACGGCACGTCAACGGCAACGGCGACGGCACGGTACCGTCAACGATATCGTAGGTGAGATAATGTATGAAAATCAATGAAATTATATGACCCGCTTTTCCACTTGCCGGCACGGTACCGCCACGGCATGTCATCGATTCCCATAGATATTGTCACGTGATCGTCGCCGTGCCGTCGCCGTTGCCGTTGACGTGACGTCTAGTGGAAAAGCGCCCATTAGATCACTTACTATATGTTATTACAAGGCGTTTTTAAGTTTTAAATATTTTTTGTCACATAATTCTGCTATACTTCTGTTCTGATGTCTTCAATATCGTGTCAAGGATGACCCTCGAGGGTATCATCATCATCAGGCTTCACATTTCACTCACGACTTGCCCAAAGCCTATCGTTTCCCGAATCGATTATTTACAATGTATCAAAACAAAATGGCTTCAGGGCAGACATTCCGAAAATGATTGTCAAGAATGTCCGATTTGTGAAACCATTTAAAAAATGTTGGTAAAATAACTTAATACCATTTGTGATCATTGGTCTGTCAAGGGTTGATTTAAGAAAGAGCACTTGGGTTAGAAAAATAATTGAAATGTTTGTAAATTAACGCTATCTACAGATAGATAGATCATTGATATTATTTTGCTAGCTATTCACGTTTTACGTTAGGATTAAGTATATTTAATTCTCTACACATACCCTGCTTAGACAATGTGTTTATTCAGACTTTCATCTCTACAACCAACTTTATACAAAAAATAACACACTAGTTAGTTACTAAGTACCATGAACGATAAGCAACATACTAATATCTACACTTTCGCATCTATAATATTTCTATGGATAAGACAAAGGATTTACCTACCAAAGTCGTCTTGTGTGTCAAGGATGTACCTCGCGGCAGGACCCACATTTTCACCCACGACTAGCCCACAGCGAACCCTCCCAGTCCGATTTGTTCAAAGCTGCGCGCGCGCATGAAAAGAGCCGAGGTATTCACCCTTGAGGCAGGAATTTCAATAATTACAAGGGAGATGGGTGAAAGGCTGCTTATCTGCTTTTGTGTTCGTGATTTTAGTTGTATTGTTTGGTAGATTGGAAGTAGGTTGAAGGGAGTAGTCAAGATTGGCTACTATTGTAGCTTTTGAAGGCTTGGACCATAGTTTGACGATAATGTATTATGTTTGATGAACGAAAGAGAATAAGCTAGAGATCTGTAAAATTTTGTTACAGTCTAAACAAACGATGCGCACGCTAGCATAAAGAATTTCAACCACCTTATAGGCCTCAGACATGGCGTATGTAACGACCATCATCAATCAGGGACAGCGATCGGAAAATTAACGTGCCCTCCAAAGTATGGATTCATCTTACTTGACAAACAATCGTGTTGTGCTGTTTAAAAGCCAAGTTCAACCAGAGTATGTTGCCAGAGTTCTCACGTTTGAAGGAAAAGAGGAATTACTTTGTAATTTTATTAAGACAAGATCATGCGTTGTTGACTGTTCAACATTACCCCACTTCTTGACCCAAACAGATGCTTCCTCCATATTTGCCTCGTCATAATATTGACATTGAACCCAAACATTTTGGACCAAAGCTAACTTCCCATTTCCTCTGCAGTTGTACGCTTTACTAATTTTCAATTAGAACCTGCGTTTGCGCAACAAACTGAATGGAAGCGAGTGAGATGGGAGATGACGTGGCGAAGATTGATTTACATTACTTTCTTTTCATACTTAACAGACAACTGTCCCCGTAGCATGTCTCAATATCACTATCTGTCAAAATTCCATATAATTTGACAGATAGATGCGATAAAATGTGTGAAAAATGGCTATCGCGGCCTTTTCGCGGCTGTATGGTACGGGGGCAGATGAGAATAGGCCTCTTTCGTCATCTTTACATATCTATGTTTTAGTGTTTTGAGACTTGGTTTCTCAATACAGGCAGGGGTCATAGGTTAAAATTGTTCGCCTAACTATGTTGTTTGATGATAATTATGTACCTAGGTTCATACCGATCAATCTTTGCTAATAGATTTTACCATATTATTTAAAAAGATGTCAGCGTCTTTACTTATGCGACCACCAGATGTACCTAGCTCAACTGTACCCTGTAACTCAGATGTAGGTAAGTACTTGCATTATGAGCCTCTTAGTTGGGCAGTTAGTAGCACTATTGAACCAGTGAAATTGACTGTCACTCCAACCATCAATGAACAGTGAAACCCACGTCAAGCCCTCCTCAATTCCCATACAGACCGTGTCTTGGAAATGGAAAGCGCACGACTTTCACCCGTAAGCGCACGCGCAAATACTGAGTCACTACTCCTACGCTGTGCCGTATGGTTTAGCTTAGTAACTAAAGTTTAGTCATAAAGTATACATATAAGCCTTCTGCGTACAATACTGCTAATTAGCTTTGTTTGTGCCGTCAGTTATTTTTGGAAATCGTTTTTTGGCAGTTAACCGTTACAAGAAATATCTTCTTTAGTTATATTAATTCGGTATTAGTATAACTCAACAAGTTTACTAGAAAAGTTGCTAAATATCCTCCCGGACATACTGTAAATATAACAAAAGCGGTTCAAATTAGTGATACATACTCCCAGGGTGGCCCAACGTCCAAAGATAAAACCCTTTGACCTGATAAAAATCAGGTCAAAGGGTATCCAAATCAGCCCCATGTATTTTCAGCAATTTTTAATTGTTTAGGAGTTGTAATTCTTTTCTTGTATTTTTTGAGGAAAATCGACCTGAGTGGCTTATTTAACTAGATTTCCGCCCCGCGGTTTCTCCCGCGGCTTACTGAGTTTTCCCGTAGGAATCATGCATTTTCCCGGGATAAAAAGTAGCATTATGTGGTAATCTAGGGTGTCAGCTTACTCCACACCAAATTTTATTAAAATCGCTCCAGCCGTTTAGACGTGAAGAAGTAACAAACATACACACACACTCACTCACAAACTTTCGCCTTTATAATATTATATTATTATTAGCATTATTTTTTTGGGTTGAGTATTTTCACAAGATTTACTAAAAATGGCTGAACATACATAGGGGTGATGAACAAGTATAGATCGAGTCTTCGCTTGGGGCTACCGGCTTTACACTTCCAATAAAAATGGAGGTGAATTTAGTTTTGTACGATAAGGTCACTCTATTGTTGACTCTATCTCGGTCAGTACTGCTAAAACAAGAGGTTATTCCGTTGTTGTTTTAGGACTTTTGTAGAGTTGACATTCATTCAGACCAAAGACAGAGTTCAATCCTAAATCCTAACTACTAAATAGCTTCAATAAATACAATGTAGAGTAGGGTCACTTCGAGTGCAATATCAAAAGCTGAGTCACTCCTGCGCCCACGCAGCTTGCGCCGAAGCCTGTACTTAAGCTTCGATCGGGGTTATTATGAGCTTGATTTGACTATAGATCGTTTAGATTTAGAAGACTTTAATAGGACCATAGAGATCATGAATCGGCCATATTGTATGTGATTAGAAACAATGTATGATTCTCTTCAAAATCGGGAATATTTTTGAACTTTACTCGAGCGAGACATGTCATATCAAGGCATGATTTACGAACTCAATTATAAATTACACACACTTTTATTGAAATTTTGAATATTTTATTGCTAACATTTTTAACTCTTGGCTTCATGCAACATAGGGAAATAGCGCACAAAAAAAAAAAGATAAAAAAAAAAATAATGTCGTTTTCTCTTGTATTTAACAGTAAAAAGATGAAAAACTGTTGATGACGTCTATGTTTATTTTTCCATGCCATTGTTGCATGATTTTACTATAACATACTACGGACGAACAGACAAACATGTAAAAACAAGTCGGTTTAGTTCAGAAATAGCCTAGAACAAGGGCTGTCATACCTGTTGAACTAGTACACACAAACATAGACAGATGGTTATACTAATTAGAGCATAGGGTAGACGCCCTAATTACGCACTTACAAGATAAAAATAGTGCTTAAGACAAGTAACAAATTAAAAATAATTAAGAACGTAAGTAGTCAAAGTACCTATTTATATGCGTATTAATATTCATTCACACTTTGAGTATTACAGAGGAGTCTTTTCAAAATGGTTGATAAAATAAATATGACAGCACAGGAAAATTGTTAAAATTTAATTTATTGATTCATAGTTTCACGCCAATATCCAAACTATTCCAAAGTAAGCTATCCAGAGTTAGATACAAATATAAAAAGATTTTGTAGAGATTTTATGTAGAGTCTCAAAAAATTGCAGAACTCTGAAAACTTCTGCCATTTCTACTGACTTTCAAAGGGAAAGACAATCTTATAACTTTGATTGTACAATCTTATTGTCTTCCCCTTTGAAAGTCAGTAGAAATGGCAGAAGTTTGACATGGAATAAAATCTATCATACCTAGTTATTACCTTACGTAAGTAAATTAAAAAAGTAAACCGTTATATTATATTAAATAACTCATGCTATGAAGTAAAAATAATATACCTATAAACAAAAGATGATCAAACAGTCGGCACTTACTCATATCTCTAAAAATCGATTCATACGCTGCAATTAAACTAAAATCAACACTCGAAGAAAAACTGGAGTAATAAAGTGAAGTGGTGTCTAATTACTACCGACGTGTGTATGTATAATAATATTATACGCCGGTGGAAATGGGATTATTACCCTAGTGACGTAATGTTCCGGCTGTAAACTAACTTAAAATATAGTATGTATGACTTTTATACTGTCTTCGGCAAATCTTATAGTAGTTTACAAGATTTATTTACTCTACCATTTAGTTGCTTCGCCCACCAGAGAGGACACCATGTTATAGTGTCTTTAGCCACTTTACAAAAAAATCTAGGAAGCTGTGACTTTCAGATACATTTTCTTTTGCTTTCGACGATCTGTGCGCGTGCATATTGCTCGCGATCGCGAACAATCCCAGTGTATTTCGTCGTTTTTTTTGTTTTTCACAATTTATGTCAGAAGTTAAGCTCATATCTTTTATCATATATCTCACGATGATTATAGAAGTAACGAAAGATTGACAAGTATGTATTCGAATGACACCTCTTTTCGCTACTAGCCATAAGATTCATAAACTGTGTGTCACTTGCATACTGTTGTGAAATATGCTGACTAGTTGTCAGTTTGTTTCTTTAGGCTTAGTATTTGTTTGCTATTTAGCGAGTTGTTTCTTATTGACTCGAGAACTACGGTATTATTCACACTAGTCTTAAACAAAATTTCAGCTCAATCAGTTGAAGAATACTACTTTAAAATTGAGTTGCATAATTCCACCCTATTAGTTACTTAGGCTCGTATTTATAAAGCGATCTCAAGATTGAGAGCAATATTAAGTATGGATTTGACAGACCGTTTTGTACTGAAATGACGTTTCTGATAAGAACTCAAACTCGCTGTCACTCTTGAGAGCTGATAAATACGGGCCTTAGATACATACGAATACAATGCAAGTTAATTTTGGTGTTCCTATGTTTACGGTCCTAATTCGGGGTAGGATCGTGTCCCTTGGTGGGGTCGTAAGTATATGTGCTTATGATGACGATGATGATGATAGAGTTGCATGTTGTGCATAAATCCGGCTGAACGATCCTAGTCAATCAGTCTTGTAACTCTTCATACTCACATAAATCAAAATTTATATTAAAGAATCAAAAACCTGTGCTGAAGGTTTCTTAAAATTAGAAAACATATTGAATTTTAAGTATTCTTATAAATTTTACAAGTTGTTGCAAATAATTTTATTCCTGTCATAAAATGGTGGAACGATGAATCATCATGACAAGATTGTCCGAATCAGACACGTCGTCTGCATAAAATTTACAGCTACACGTCTTTCTCAAAGGTTAACACAATATTCTTAATTTTTTGTCTACTAGTAAAGTAGTAGATGGTACGTGGTGACAGCGGTACTCAAATTTCTCACGACACTTATTTGATACAGTAAGCAAAATTTTTAACGCCTCTGTAAGTGCTACAAAAAAAACTTTAGTACTAAAACGTAGTATCAAACTACATATTACGTACCGTAAGGTCTTGATTTGTCTGAATTTAGGTGGGTAAATTCTGCCTGAAAAACAGTTAGGTATAAAGTAAATTAATTAAAAATATTTAACATTTGGTATTGAAATTATTGGGCATATACTGTCGGATCTACGAGTCCAAAACAGCATTGCATCGACCGAATGGGCGCTTTTCCACTAGACGGCACGTCAACGGCAACGGCGACGGCACGGTACCGTCGACGATATCGTAGGTGAGATAATGTATGAAAATCAATGATATTATATGACACGCTTTTCCACTTGCCGGCACGGCACCGTCACGGCATGTCATCGATTCCCATAGATATTGTCACGTGATTGTCGTCGTGCCGTCGCCGTTGCCGTTGACGTGACGTCTAGTGGAAAAGCACCCATTATTGTATAACTTTTCAGTGTTTTTATCTTTTTATAATGCCCTCTACTTTTTGTGTTTCAACTGTTATACGAAAATGGTAAGGGCTGAAAATCAGTGCTACCACTGTTGCCTAGAGTAACATGGTAGCAAAATACTGAGTCCCTTACCTTTTACTCTCTAATTGTTATAAATGTTATTGTAATCTAATGTGTTTTGATTTTTGTGAGTAATAAAGATATTTGAATTTGAATTCAAAACCCTGTAGTAGACTAACGACAGGCCATCTTTATACAAAGTGTAACATAAAGGATATATGCATCGTAAAATGTGTGAATTTATCCTTGAAACTGAACAACTTTCCCTAAGGAACATAGGTCGAAGTACGAAAAATTAAAGATGGGCCTAACTAAGGTAAATCACCGAGTTTGAGAGCCTCTGATTGTGAAGTATAACTATGACATGCGCACGCGTTACTCTGTTGACCTGTGACTCATAGTTGTTGTATAACCCAGCCTTGACTTCTGCCTACATTATGTATGTAGTTTTGTTAAGATAACGGATTTAACATTAAAAATATCATTTGAAGATTCTAAATTACCTTAGTGATTTGGTTGAGTGTTTTTTTTTTTAAGCAGAGTTGATGTCATGTTCATGTACACAAAGATACTTATTTTAATTCACAGAGAGATCTTTCAAACTAAGTAAATAACGGCATTAGAAACATATCTATCCGAAGATATGTCTCAATTTATCCGTTCTTAGATATTCACAAGAAATGCATCAGGTACAATTACGCACAGAATAATGTGTTTTCGTGACTTAACCTAATGCCTTTGCATTTATGACTTATATATGCGTATGCGCAAATAGGAGTAGTTTAGTGTTGTAATAAGTAAAGTCAAAGAAATAATTTTATTCTTTTGTTTCTAATGTGCTTTTTCTTACCCTAAAAAAAATTCTGGAGTAAATTCTCATAAAAAGTCAATGATCTTATATTATGTGACAGAATGTACAAAGTAGTGACCAATTCTGACTACAATGTAAAGTAGTGAGTGTCCCACTTATCAGTGCTTCACCTTGCTTTTACCTTACTCGTAGGCTCGTATTTATAAAGCTATCTCAAGATTGAGAGCAATATTGAGTGCGGATTTGACAGGTGATTTTGTACTGGAATGACGTTTCTGATACGAACTCAAACTCGCTGTCACTCTTGAGAGCTGATTATAAATACGGGCCGTATTTTATACACAGAAAAGGGTAAAAAGGTAAGAGTAGGTTGAGTTCTTATCATGAAAAGATTTTTTTATTTTCCTTTACCCATTTGCGCAAAGATATTACTTACGAGTATCTTCATTATGGTTTATACTTAGAGGTTTATGGGGTCAATAAACTACCCGATGAACTTTGGTATCAGGTTAATTGAACATTGTTGGAATCAGGGTGCGACTGCTCAACGTGCTCTCCGAAACACGAATTCATCGTTTTTGGAAAACAATTTGATGATTTAGCCTGTATTATCCTAACGAATACTGAGCACGATAACATATTGTGTTTTTTTAAATTTGTGTCATATTGGAAGGGAACCGATGTTCTCCGATTCGTGAGCTCAAAGGATCAACAATGGTGCTGATTCGGTTGGAAACACGACTTAACTTATTTAAGTTTAGTCCTGTCATTTAAATTTGAATAAAATAGAGACAGAAATACAACAGCTAATTATAATTCTGTCAAAGTGAAGTATGCTTAAAATAAGTCGTCAAGCATCTTATTTTAAGGCGAGTAACGTCACTCTGACAAAAATTATAATTAGATGTTGTATTTCTGTCTCTATTTTATTCAAATTTAACTAAAATAAGTTAAGTTGTGTCTGCAACAGAATCGGCAGCAATGTAATATTAAACAACACTTTCTTGGCAAGCGTACACAAGATTTTCCAAGTCAGAGAATCTGGTTCAAAATGTAGCTCAGCATAAGCTTCTCATGTTCTCGTCATCATAACGGGAAGGTTATGTGAATTTCGGGGTTCTCTTGCTAGTCATGTGATACCATCACATGCTAACACAGAGACGTATTCTAGATTAACAGTTGATATTGGCCCCGATTCGACAGAAACACGATTTTGACTAAATAAAACCATACTTGTCATTTTCTGCAATGAGGGAACAGAAAGGGACGGCTCTATGGACGAATTAATTTGAATTCTGTCAATTACAATTCGTTCAGAAATTTCAATAAGAATTTGGTTGATACCCTTCCACACCATGACCTATCTATACCTAGATTATTGATTTGACAGGATTATAATGGGAAATAATTTTTCGAGCATCAAATTACTAAATCAGCCTCAAAAAATTCATGTCAGCCGCAATAGGTAAGGTTTGGTTTGAGGTTATTATTCTTTGTGGCTGATTAAGTTTTTTTTTAGGCTCGGTTAATTACAACCCGATTATAGTTAGTTCGTCTGTAGTGGTGTCCTTATGGCAGAAAATGATAGATATGGATTTTGTTTAGCGGTTTAATATATTATATTAGTTAAGTCAGTCGTATCATTTCACCGAATTACTTGCTTACCATTCTAATTTTAATATTATACTTTCTTGTTAACTAAATCCGTCCCTGTCTGACAGCATGCACGCTGCGCACGCGTCGCTCCTCGCACATGAGTAAACGACATGTAACATTATACTACCATACTATATCTATATGCAGTCATACATACATAATTATTATATACTGCATGCTGAGTTGTCACAGTTGTGTACGCAGTCGATCTTATAATGAAGTTTAATAATTATTAGTTTTATAGAAAACTTTACTGTCATCTTTAAATATAAGTATATGTAAGTATAATCGACGTCGTGACATAATTAAAGTTTTTTTTTGTTTAATTGGTCCACGAACTGCTATTTGTTTATAACTTCGAAGAAGTTAACTAATTAATAGCTTAAAACAAATTTAGAAACCGCAAAACATATGTTTGTAACAAAATTATAATCTGCTGTTCTGAAATTTGAACCTCTGCAATGTTGCAAAGACAATGCTATTTATGAGCCGCAAAACACGTTGGTAACTCAACGTTAAAAAAACAAACTTTAGGTACCTACCTATTTCACAAATGGAAATAATTCGTTTTGGAAATGCGTTGAAGAGACACTTTTGCATTAATCGCAACCCAAAATGTATTTAATATTTTCAATTTAAGCAACAAAGTTGCTGTGACAAACCAACAGATGATTTTAAGACTGTCAGTGACACCTTTTTATTAATACGACACTGCAGGTGGTAAAAAAACTCATAATGAGGAAACAAGACAAAAAAAAGACATGACATCACCATAAAATAAAAAAAACCAATCTCATTTGTTATAAAACCACTTTAGAAATTAATTAAGAAACAATTTTGCTAAGCAGAATGCCACTGGTTTTCTATTCGGCCATTAATTCTATGATATTATGGGCGTATTGCGTTTCCTAACATCCTAGCCATGGGGTACAGTTAGACGCGTCAAAATGTGCGACTATATGGTATATGTTTGCGATGAAATGGCCAATTTGCAAATTGAAATGCATTAGAACAGGGACGTATTAAGGAGTGGTTATGGGGGTCAGAATTTGAAGAGATTTTGTGATGACAGGAGACAGAAATAAGTAAGTACCTGGACAAAATATATGCTCGCACATATTATTATTTAAACTAATAAACTAAGTAGTTTTCTATGTACACATTTTTAACAAATTATTTACAGTAATTATAGCCTGACACTAGAAAGGAAAAATCGTGTATAATTAATAACACCAAGCTTGATAGAAACATGGACTCTCTATCTCAGTTCTTATTTTGGTATATTAAATTACTTACAGTAGGAGCGAAAGTGGCGTTACGAATGCCAGATTTGGTGTGGTGTGATAAAGTTCCAGAAAAACATTCTAGAGAGTTGACTTTAGATTTGAATCTTAAACCAAAGACATTCGAAATGAGACCAAAACGTCTTAAATTAAATGTTGTTGCGGTGAAATAAAATAAAATCATTTAGGTATTCGAAAGAGACCAAAAGACCCCCAAATATGATATCCAAATCCGCCCCTGTGATTTATTTTCGCCAGCCATTTGCAAATGTATGCAAATCGTGTGGACCCCATGAATAGGTAATGCACGGCATTCTAGGCCTTGTGACACATTACACTAATGACCTAAGACGCGCATGAATATGACCATATTGACCATACAGCGATGAATATTGTAGTTTTCATAATTTTCATATTAACTTGTAATTTGCAGTAATTTGATTTGGTGAATAAAATAGTATATCCTTTAGTAAGCTAGAAAGTAAAGTTAGGGAATTTCTTCCGTGGTTAAGTAGTCTGAGACTTGGACTCTCAATCCAGAAGTCATGGATTCGAATCCCACACGGAATGAAAGTAGAAAATCTATCACTCTGTATTATACACATTTAGCTAGCTGGTACCTACAACACATGCTTAATAACGTTATTTTTGTCATGTTCTCAAAGTAATATTACATCATTGAAACATTTTACAATGCAATCCGCAATGTTGGCTGCTGATTTACCATCTCTTTTATAATCCGAATATGAGAAAGTGACAGAAGTACCTAATTTGAAATTAGTGCAGAAATAAGTTTAGTCCGAATTGACACCACGAGTGTAAGTACATGAAAATCACACATATAACTTAATGCAAATAGGATAATAATATCTGCACTTAACCCTTATACCAGAAACACCAGTTTTCTTTATTATGATGTGCAACTAAGGGATAAATTCATAGTAAATTGTCATAAACAGTATAAAAACTGACATAGATGATATTCTCAACGTATTCACTTATCTGAAATTATCTAGTAAAGGTTTAACGAGAATTTAAAATAGTAGAGAGGCTGTATATTTTGTACTACGTGAGTCATACTTGTAAAATGTATGGTGATATGAGTTTTATAAAACTAGTAGCAAGTAATGTTTACAATTAAAAGTATAGCTAAATTTATTTTACTTAACACTTATGGGATTACTTATAGAAAAAATATAATCAAATATATGTTGTAAATTACAAAAGATTGAACTTTGATAAAGCGCGTGTCAATTTAGAATTCCCATGTGAAAATAATAAGTAAAGGTTACTTTACTTACACAGGCTTTGTTTCCAACTCAGTTTTAGAATAAAGGTAAAAAAAGTTTTATGTCTTTTAATCGAAGATCTTGTTTCAAAAATAAGTTTTAGCTATTAGATAAGACAACATAATGAAATAGTAGTTTTAGTAATTTAACTAATTTGCAAACACGTATAATTTATTTTTCAAATGAGTTTTTGAATAAAATGCATGAAACTTTGTTGGAAATACTATAAGCGACTTTTAATTTTAATTTCAGTAGCTTTTTAAGCTTTATCATTATGATAAAATTATCTTTCGCAAAGCTACGGTAATTTGCAATTATAGCAAGTAGTTTATCTAACTAAACATTATCTTAACAAATTCTCGATAGAAACAGCAAGAGATACAGATAAGCTTAATCTATGGTTACAGATATCTCATTAACATATTCGTAATCGAATAGGAAGTTGTTTTGTCACTTGTATCGGTGAGATTAAATAGGTAGAGAAATTTTAATACATACAAGTGATTTAGGAATCGTTTGCAGTCAATAATAATCACGATTAATTATTTAGGTGTGTCAGTTAATATTTTAATTTGAACACATTAGATATCCTAGGCAGGGCATTAACAGACTAATAAGAGGCAGTTTCGATGCGATACATACATACATAAAATCATGCCTTTATCCCCAATGGGGTAGGCAGAGCAAAAACCACGTAAACAAAGATCATTCCGCCACGTCTGACAATAAGTTTTGATGGTAGGTACATAGGTACTATCACGCCTGTATCCCTAATGGTTCGATGCGATTGATATAATTATTTAGAGTGGTATTGCAACTTTTTATTGCTATAGTGACGGATTGCCAGTTCATCTCGCACCGCCTGATTTTAATACAACGAATCGGTCTGGTCTCCTTACCAAATTTTACAGTAGATCCAGGAAGTAACAGCCGGTAGGATAGTTTGGCGTTACATAAATGCATACATACATAATCACGCCTTTATTCCTATTGGGGTAGGCAGAGCGTAAACGACCTAAAAAAAGGTCGTTCCGCTACATCTGACAAGTTTTGAGGGTTATTCTAGATTGATCTATCTAATAGATATTACTATAGTGACAGGTTGTCAGCCCATCGTAGTTTGGCGTTAGGTATTTAAAATATCATTTCGTGGGGGTAAAAACCGTGGGCAAGATGGCAATTAACCCTAAATTTGGGGGAGTCTAGCAGTGGACTATTGCAACTGATATATTCTGCTGACTCTACTTACCAATTACAATGTATCTAATACGGCCAGCACAAACAGATTAATGCTAACGGTACCCCAGCTGTTCTCAGTCGACCCACACGATGCGAGGTTGTAAAGTCAGAAACAAAGTGTCTTAGCGACCAGTGTGGACCTTACCCGCTTCCTGGGAAGAAGGTTGTGGCTTGTACAGATCTGATGAAATAGGGCAAGACAAGATAACTAACTAACAAGAAATCATTTTGGCTTTTGGGGTAAGGACAAAAAAGCGTTTTCTAACTCAGTGGAAATCACCTTCTCCCCTAGTCTTGCTAATTATTATTATTGATGGTCATAATTTGCCCTTGGATTTAAATTCTTCATGATACTGCTTCACAATCTCTGCTTTTGTCTGTGGCAACATGTAGGGAATTGTAGAAATTTAGAAGCCAGAAATAACCTGATTTGGTCGGACAATCTTACAAAAATGAGAATAAAGAGATCATCAGCATAATCATCGTATCGCAGCCTAAATTAATTTGGTTTGTAGCGTTATTGGGGGTTTCTCCTTTCTTCCAGACTTTTTTTTTAAAAAGCTGTCAAATTTTCAGCTTCATCCATGTATGTATTTGAAACCATCTATATCCACACTTTATTCGGCCTTTTATCTCCATTCACTTTCATGTTTATACGCTTTTCATGCACTTCCTCTCTTCACCAATTCGCATGTTCTTTGTCATCCCAGAAAAAAACAAAGGCAAGGATTCGCATTTCTTCATCATGTCTGTACACCAATAACAAACTAACAGTAAGGTGAGTACTAGAAAAAAACAGCACTCGAAGATCGCCCACGTCAAAACCGGGATAGAGATAGCATCCGATAGTCCTCGTATGTACTTACTGAATAAGTAGAAGTATAAGTGAGGAAGTTGTTAATACAGATCGGTTGGATTACTTACTGTTTAGTGGTTAAGTGTGGGAAAAGAGGCTGAAAAGATTTAGGCTCGTGTTTATGAAGCAATCTCAAGATTGAGATCGATATTTAGTCTGGATTTGACAGGCCGTTTTGTACTGAAATGACATTTCTGATAAAACTCGCTGTCACTCTGAAGAGCTGATTATTAATACGGGCCTTAGTCTGCAAAATTTGCAGCTGAGAGTCAAAAGTAAACAAGTTACTTAATTAAAAAATATAGAAAAATAAAAAATTAAAAAATGTAATAGATTTTAAATAATGCATAAGCTATAACACTGAAACCCTCGTTTCCCTCTACTGATTAATACAGAATACCCGGAAAGAGCAGCTGAAACATTCTATGTGTTTTCTATCGCCCTAAAGACATATCGATTCTTCGTTAAGGTTAAAATGCAGAAAAGCTATCCAAGAACTTATAGTTATTTCTTGAACATCCTGCAAAGAGCATCTTTCAATTAATTCATTTTAATTTGCACATTTCAAGATCAGATATATCTTGTAGCTACGATGTAGGTCCAGCATTACTTCCTATGATATAGGTTTAAGCTTTGACTGTTAATAGGTACTTGCAAACTAGAATCGTTTACATCAAAGGAATATGCCGTTAGAACGATTCCACTTTGCATCGTGTAGGGTCGAAAGAACTACCAGGGTAGTTTCGTTTACACTGCTTCCGTGGTCTAGTGGTCTGTGCCTTGGGCTCCCAAACCGGAGGTCCTGGGTTCGATTCCCAGGGGGGCAACAGAATGTTGATATTTTTTAATTTATCATTTAGTGAGATTTTCCCCAGTTTGGTTAGGACAATGCAGGCTGAATCACCTGATTGTCTGGAAGAAAAAAGATTCCGTGTTTCGTGGCTCATATTTTTTTTAATTTCTATCACTTTTGCTTCTTATCGAGTAAGTTTTCAAGACGACGACGTATCAATTTATCACTTTTGGATACGATATTGATTCAGCGTAAACCAGATTTAACTAAAATAAAAGCATCCCCGTCATTTTCCGTCTTGGGCGAACAGAAAAGGGTGTATAGACGGACTTATTACAAATAGATATAGAAACCTTGGGTCATGTATCCCAAAGCTCATAAGTTAAAAATTCATGCACATATCCTCAATCGGATAAGTCACGGATTTGAAACAATTGTCTAAATTGGAATTAAAGATTCGTTCCCTGTATCATTTCGAGACGCCATCTTTAATTCAATGATGCGTTGCGCACGCTACGTAAATTTTTGTTGAGATGAGTTACACTGATTTTAATTGAAGGTTAGTTTCGGTTAGCGACCTGTTATGCAAAAGATTTGGCGAATGAAGTTATGATTATGATGACGATCTTTAAAAACCGGGTGCAAGAGACAGCATACCATAAACTGATAGGGGTTGCTCAGTCAACGAATCTGAACAACTTACACCAGAACAAAAAAAAATGTTTTTCCATACAAATTGTCTGATTTTGGAAAAGTAATTGTTTTATTTCCTGTTTTTTTTTTTTTTTTTGTTGAAAGTTGTTCAGTTTCGTTGACTGAGCAATCCCTATCCGTTTCTGGTACGCTGTCCCTTACATCTGGTCTGTGACCTGCAGGGCTATGATGCGCACTTTAAGACTTCGATTTGTCTACATGTGTTGCATACTTCACTCTGAATAATGCCTGTCATTTTCCGTTGTGAAGTGCGCAACGAAAGACATAATGTGTAGACAAAACGAAGTCTACAGTGCGCATCATAGGCCCGCCCGCTGGTATAGTTTTATATGGGGTAATTGATTATTTCATATTTCGTAATTTCGCCCTATTTACCAACAATGTGTACCAATCACTATGAATAATGCCTAGTTCCAGTTTAAGAATTCAAGAGTCAAAATATCTTCTAAAATACGATAAAAGGATTTTGATTTCTTTAGCCAAGACATTTTACTTCTTGCTTCCTAGCATGACTCATACCTAAGTGATTTGTACCGAGTTAGAAATGGAATGTAAAATTTGAAACACCTTCAAAGGATGAAGCGCTCTTTTAATCGCACCTATAAAAAATTTCTCGAGGAATCTCAAAATCAAGGATTCCGTTAATTTGACATGGTAGAGTAACGCCTTGCTCCTATGGGAAGGTATTTTAAAGGCCTCAGGTTGAAAAATTGTGACAATTACTTACCGGATGAGAAAGTTAATTAGCTAAACCACCGGTTAAAAAGTCCTGTCATGGATTTAAAGAGATCACAACTTGAAGTAGGTACCTATCTATGTCTTCGTGTGATGTGGATGTGGCTATAGATTTTTTCTTCTTCTATAATGAAATCATGAGAGAAAGACCTATTTTCGCCGTGACTATCCCAGTATATTTTGCAAATGCGTTTTTGGTAGCTTAGCTTGCATCAGTTTCTCCCGCGTGCATTTTTTTTCGGCACGAGTTTAGATCGCAAACAGTTGATAAAGTCTAAACCTACAAATACGTCACTATTCATAAGGCGCTGCGCATTCTAAGCACTAGCTTGCATTGCAACAGGTGTCACACCATCGGTCGGTCGTCGTCGCATGCGCAGGTGTATACGCACTCTCTGTGACGGACTGTACAGGTGCGACGACTGATTACCATGGGGTGCAGCGGACCGTAACCTTAGGGTCTGGGATCGTATAGTACAGGCCACCGACTTATCTGTTCAGGTGGCGATATTTGGAACTAAAATTTGGCTTGGTTACACTGACTCATTTTCTCTTTAACTAAAGTTTGTTCTTCTTTGGAAAATAGTCACGCAAAATTAGAGAGCAACCTTAATAGTTTTTGTCAACTCGGCCAAATTAGCCTTGTCAATTTCTCAAATTAGAAATATGACAGAAATAAAATTGAACATCTGATTTTAGCGCTGTCATAGCCACGATCGTAGATTTTCGACGTCTAAAGCTTTACCGATGGATATTTACCAGACAAGCCTCAATAACATCGCAACCTATAGCATCTTAGCCAGTGGAATGATACCTTATTGTTGACGCAGCGTACCGTAACCTACCCGCTTAGGGTAAGCCTCAGTATTTATTTTTTATTAAAGCTTTAGTCTTTATTTTTTATAGTAAGCTTTATGGTTCAACAGTAAACCTAAAGGTTGCGATTGAAAATGCACGTTCACAACGTCAGGTGTAGCTTAAAGGACTTTTTATAAGAATAAATGTTTTCATAAGTATAATTGCTATGAAAGACACCGGTTAGTTTATTAATTTATGGAAAAAACTGAAAACTGCTTTAGGTACCTAGGGAGTTTGACGTTTGAAGCTACACAGTGTTTTGAAAGTTTCATGCTGGACTGGGAGCGATAGAAAATCAATGCCAGCTGCTTCTCCTCCCGGGCGAGCTGTAGAAGTCAACAAGAGGATTCGATGGATATAGTTTATTGTGATTTAGGCGATGGACTGACAACCATTCACTATAGCGATACACATTTCAATCTAAATTTGCCCTCAACATTTTGTCTGACGTGGCGAAAACGCCTTTTACTAGGCCATTTCCATTCTGGCCAGCTCGTAAGGGATGACGACGTGACTTTATGTATGTATTTTAAAACTAAACGCATCCTGCTTTAAATTAAGTTCGCATATATCACTGGTACGCAAAAACATTTAAAAAATCCTCTCAACTTGCTACTGCAAGTTCAATACCATTACATGCAGCATAAAAATGTAAATCCACGTGATTCACCAATCACCAGCCAGCGTCCGCCGGAAGTCGCGGCGGAAGTGACGTCATCTGCGCGCGCGCCGAACCGTGGAGCCGGGAGCTGTTGGGTTTTCAAATGGTTGGAATAACGGTTTTTGCTAACAGGGGCTTCGGCGACAGATGGTGTGAAGTTCGTTAAAGTTTGGATGGCAGGTAGGGTCATGTGGGTCAGGTGCTTTCAGTTGATGGAGTGATTAGCAAATACGGTTAGAAGTTGAGGTAGTTAGACGGTTTATGTTCTTATTTTGAATTCTTTATTAGGTAGGTATGCCCTAAAATTGTTTCTATCAACAAAGTGTAGCGGTATGCCTTGTTGCAGACGTACGTAAATATAGGTAGGTAGACAGACTGGTAGTGACAACTTACTATCAAGGCTGGATTGTAAGAGGGGCAATATTTTACTTCAACATTATGTCTTCTTCAGTCAGCTTTAAAGTCTAGTAAACTGTTGAGCCGACAACGAAGCGACAGATACTTTTTTAACTAGCAACTTAGCCTATTCGCATTAGTCCGGTTGATATTTATCACAACTGCTTATTTTGCAACATAGTCGACTTTTCCCCAGTTTGCGGGATTTGAGCCTCAAATCTTGAGGTTTCTAAATTTTGAGGTTTCTAACTAAATAGGTTGTATGTATGTAGGTACTTTTATTCAAACAAACTCTTTTTCTAAAATAAGAGAAAAAACAAATCAAAAATTTCAACCGCAGACAGGATTTGAATCTGCGTCTTTGGAATACCGAATACCGCCTTAACAAACTAGGCTACTGCGGCTCTTGTCCTAAGCGAGGAAATTAATGACAGGTTGCTTCTTAGATTGTCATGAGTGGACGCTTTGAAACTCTTTGTTTTGCACAAAAAAAAATAATTATAAGTATTAGTATACTTTGTTATTTACCTATGAGACAACCATAATCTTGGTATCTTCATACCGTTTTTTCTGTGTGGTCTTTGTAGACAAAATCGAAGGGTGATTGTCATTTAGCATTAAAAAAACTACCCAGTTTCATAACAACAAAACCACTCCATTGTAGTCTTTAATGTTGCCCCACCTTTCATATCATCAGCTCATCATGATGTTCCACTCACCATCGCAGACATAATACTGCAATAAGTAGTTTACTAAGGCTCGTATTTATAAAGCGATCTCAAGATGGCGATCAATATTAAGTATGGATTTGACAGGACGTGTTGTACTGAAATGACATTTCTGATACGAACTCAAACTCGCTGTCACTCTTGAGAGCTGATTATAAATACGGGCTTTAGAATGGGGAAGATTACCCAACTTTCATGGTGCATGACCACAGGCGTACGGTTTCCTATGTCTGTGGAATTGCGTCATACTTTTATATTAGAGCCATTGTGTGAGAGCAGTGAGGAGTAGTGTTGTATTCACTGAAGCTATCGATAGCTTTAAAGATCATTAAGATATTTACATTATCAAATTACATAATTCAAATGAGAACAACGCGTGGGCCACAATGTGGCATCTTTGAATTTAGATAGCACAGCGGCAATGTGTTTCTGTCGTAAAATTTCCAAGAAGTTTTTTTTTTAGTTTTTCAGTTTTGTTGAATTTGCAATCTCTATAAGTTTTCAGGCAGTACTTTACACACAACATATATTCTTTATTTAAATAACAGATAGAAGAAGGTACGCACGATACTATCAACTATCGATACTCCATTAGCAACATCACTAGAACACAGAGGCCTAATAATGCTGTTGAATAATGAAGTAAAGTAGACAGGAATAGAAGGAGCAATAATGGTATAATGACGACGTTGACGGGGGAATAGTCCTGATGGCCGCGTCATTGGTAGATTATTATGATTCCTTTAAAAGAAAGGGTAAGGGACAGACGACAGCAGAAATACATTATTGAAGATGAGTTATGATTATGAATTGAATATAATATGCGGATATTTGGATTTATTTACCTAATTTAAAATAAGGTACCTGCTGTCAATTTTAGGCGACTGTCTAACGTCACTCTGGCAGCTGTAAAATAAGACATTGATTCTGTTTTCTCTCTCTATCTCTTTTAAACACATGTCTCAAGTTCTTTAATTTGGGAAGTCACTGGATTGATTGTAAATTTCATATCGTCATGAATATTACCATCACGCACATACAATTACCTATTATAGTACTGTTATTTATAAAGTGATCTCAAGATTGAGAGCAATATTAAGTATGCATTTGACAGACCGTTTTGTACTGAAATGACATTCCTGATACAAACTCAAACCCGATGTCACTGTTTTCAGCTGATTATAAATACATATGCGCCATAATCTCTTCAAAGTTCCGTTGTTGAGTTATCTTCACTCACGCTGTTTAATCTCGCGATTCGAACCTGAGATCTTCGAAACGGAAGGCGGAAAAGTTTTTAAAAGCCGTCACCGTTGACGCCCGTGGCGCCACCATAATTACTATGGTGAAACCGTGGCGAATTGTTGCAACTTCTAACGTTGGTAGAGCTTTCACCGGTTAGGGCTGATAACTATTATGCAGGCAGGATGTAACTCAAAGGGTACTATATTAATTCTGTGTCAAAGGGATGTAAATTATACTGTTGAACCTAGTTAGAAATTATTTTAAAATCTATCTTTCATTTAGATGTATCCCGTCCCGTCGTTCGAAAGGTTCCCGTGGAATCAAGATGTTTATCATCAGGGGCCCGTTCGCGGTGTTTCTCTGAATAGCCTTCTAGCTAGATTAGATAGACTAAAATATCCTATATATCAAAATGACATTATGGCGAAATTCTCTCGTACAACCGAGATATTAGTTCAGCTGAGAACGTCACGTCGCTATTGTTTATAACCTGCCATCGCTTGATTCCTGTCAGTATCAGTGGGTGGCACTGGTGATAAGGTGAAGAATGGGAGAAAATTTCGTCTGACAGTTGTCATAAACAGTCTATCATAGAAATGCCCTCAAACAGGCGCCTGTCGTTGAATCAAAAGCTTAATAAAAAAGATTGTACTCCAGCCCTGGCTAATTGTCAGGATGTCGGTCCGTTGTTGCGCCCGCGGGAGGCGCGTGCGCAGCTACGCAGGAGATACGCGCATCAGTTGACTACCACATCAGATTGATATCGTTAGATCCTGCTTTCTATAAGGTTATAGAAATACTAGGTTCGTTGTCCATACCAGCATTGTTATTCTTACATTCAAGTTGCTCTATACAAGTATCTTACGTACGTATTCGATGTTGCATGGTCCTAGTTCTGAGTCCTTATAGTTATTCAAAACGCTGCATCGTGCATCGTTGTTTCGTTCCTCGTTTACGATATCAATATCATGTCAGAGAGACTATGCATTTCAAAAACGATTCTTCGGGTAATTTGCTGCCTTTTCATCTGCGACTTCCATAAACTAACAGCGACATCTGTTGGTAAATTAGGTAACCAACACTGGTTTCCATTTCAACGACCGATTAGATTTGCTTTTCCATACTTAATAACTTTCCTAAGAAACAAACAATACGTGAACTATTGTAGGTAACAGTAAATTTACGACATGGTCAAGAAATACGACGAATTTTATGTAATATTCATTTGTCTTTAGGTCGTTATGGTGGGAAAGATGGCATACGATATTGAACGTTATTACAGTGAGACACTATGGCATTATCTATACTTATAAAATCGTTTGTCCTTACTGACTGACTGACTGATTCATCAACGCAGAGCCTAAACTACTAAAGCTAGAATCATTAAACTTAGAGAGCAAGTTCCTCTTATAACGTAACCTCCCACTAAGAAAGGATTTCTGGATTTTCCCTCCCTAAACGGGTAAAAAGGGGGGTTGAAGTTTGTATGAAAGTCCGTCAATTTTGAATGTAGGATCATCAAATTTTGTATTTAGGCTAATGATTAAAAAATAATTTATATGTGTTTCAGCATTTTTGCATTTTTTACCCCTAAGAGGGTTAAATAGGGGATGGAAGTTTGTATGGAAATTCCGTCAATTTTGATGGCAGGATCTTCCAATTTTGTTTTTGGGCTAAAGATTTAAAAATAATGAACACGTGTTTCACACACACGCGTTTTTGTATTTTCCACCCCTAAGGGGGTTAAATAGGGGATGGAAGTTTGTATTGAAATTCCGTCAATTTTAAAGGTAGGAACAGAACAGCGCGGGAACTCAATCCCACGGGAAAACTCTTAGCTGCGGGTGAAACCGCGGGGCGGAAAGCTAGTTTTTTATTTGACAATTTCGATGATCTTGGGTTTTCCATGTAAATATCTATCTATTCCTTCTGCCTACTTGTATAACTATATTATTCAATGTATCTACTTAATTTTTTTTACTATATAGATTATTATGACTCAGATTTATAAATGTGAAAAGTTTTCTTTTTATATATTAGGGATATTTTTTCGCAAAACAGTTTAATCTTGCGGGAAACCACAATTTTCGCTTCGCTAGTTAACAAAACGCTTTATTGTGTCCAAACGAACAACGGACCCACGAAGCCTTTACAATGTAATGAAAAAGTAAAGGATACGACAT
>JARACY010003981.1:0-29513 GCA_029255725.1 Scrobipalpa atriplicella | reverse complement strand
CAGGACTAAAATAAACTTGGAACTAAAAACTAAGTCAGCATAAAACTTTTGAGACGAAGTCGTAAGAAGTGCTTTGTATGTACATACGTAAACATTATTGCCAGCCAAAATGTGTTCATTCGTTTTTATAACATTTCTAACTTTTGTATAAGCAGGTACAAAAGTTAGAGAGGACCCATAGTCATAATGACCTGGGCCAAAATGTTCTATTCATGAATTCCAGATTACCTATTCTTTAGATTTTTTTGAACTACCTTCTCTCGATAAAAGAGTACAATTTTATCTCTCAAATACACAAGATAACCTAAATACATGAAAACAAAGCTAGGTACGTAGCTACACAGTCGTTACTTTGTCATTCCATCCAGCCTACTGCGAAACTCCCCCCCAGCGTACCATCCTGCCTTGATTTAAACATGTTTAAATTACGTCCGTGGCTGGGAAAAGGGAAACAAATTGTTAGAGCCGTAAAACCGTTTTTCTCCACATCATTTCTCATTCTTTGCAAACAATATGATATGATAGACTGAAAAATGTCGCAATATGAGATGCTGAACTGAATTTTAAAATAGCACTTTGAGTGCAAAAATCAATAAAAAGCTTGGCTGGACTGAATGATCAAAAAACATAGAATATTATCATCTGCTTCACACCTCTTTAAGCTGCGTATACCCTCTCTATTGCAAATTGTATAGGTAGAATAGGAACTGTAAAAAACCATACACAATACACCTAAGAAAACAGTAATTTAGATAAAAGCTCTTTGTGCAGGTCGCCGCATGTGTAAGCATCGTTTGTATCTTTCACTTGTCTTAAAAAAAAGGAAAGTTCATGAGTATGTCCGACGTCCGTCCACTTCTTGAGTGACTGTCAACCTGTAGAAAATTAATCGTGTGCCTAAGAGTACAGGGAGCAGCTGTCCTTGGGTGTTTAATAGATTTTCTCTGGCTAGCTGGTACTTAGGTTCGAGGTATACGATGTGCTGTTTCAAAAAATAATTGCTACCGTCGTTTATTTTACTTAGAGAAAAAAGGTAGGTATAGTATTTCAGTACAGTAATATGATATTTCAGTTCATCATCCGTATGTGTACTAAATGACGTCGGGCAATTTTGGCAAAATCTGTGACAGTCATATATTTTATACTACACCTATTCGGAAAGTATATTAGTTCTTACTTGAAAAAAGGGAAGAAAGTACGTAAATCCAAGCGAACGAATATGCGGGCGGCAAAAATATATAGGATTTACTTTCTCCCTAGGGGAGAAAGTATTTTCTCCCCTCCTTTATTTTTTTAAAATTCATAATTCAAAACTAGAAACAGGCGGATGCCAAAACACAAAAAGTTTGTATCTCGAAGCCACAAAATGATACTGGCCACTTACATTTTTTAGCAGTATGTGCTTAGCTTCATTTGCCTCTTTTATATTTTTAAGTAAAAAATATGGTAAAATCAACATGTCCGCGCGAATTCTTTTTCGTTCTTTGATTAATTTGACTTATTCAATGTAAATAAGGTTTTTAGTGTTTTCGATGTAATGTGTAATTGTATTTATTATGTGTTTTGTTTGTTTGTGTTCTGTTCGAATGGATGATGACACTTCAAATGTTCTTAAGATATCTTCTCATGTAAGTGATATCATTCTTTATTTTACAAGGATATTTAATTATATTTTCCTCATAGGTGTAGTATAAAGCACTATGTATAACTCGGAAGAAAATGCGATTCCCAACTCGTGTGTATTGAGGCCCTCAGCTACGCTTCGGGCCTCAAACTACACCCTCGTGGGAATCGGTCATGTTCTCCACTCGTTAAACAATGTACTATTTTAGCTGATGCCTATCATATGGATGTCACAAAAATAGCCTCGGTTTGTATGAAAACGGCCGGATCTCATTTAGCGCAGAAGGATTAACAAACATTCGTAACTACGTATAGGTACAGTAAATGGCCAAAAATACGGGTCAGGTTCGGTTTTGGGTTTTGTAGAGCGTTCGCACTTGTATCACGCCCGGAAAACGTAACGATAAATTCACACCGGGAAGCTACGCGTTTTTTTTCAAGAGCGTGATTCAATATAGAACTTTATTTACTATGCAATAAGAGAGAAATTTCATTGAAAATGCCTCGCGGTGTCGCGCTACGCTGCGCGGTGCAGCCTGTCACTTTGTGATACAACGAGTTGCATCTTCAAGCAGCTTCGCGCGTGTTGCGTGGCGTCGCTTCCCGGTGTGAACTGACCAAATGTCTCTTTCCAAGTGTCAATATGTAGGTGACACTTTTGGCTCTTAATATTTTTTACTTTCACATATAAAAAGTTAGTGTTGATACGAAAACTTATGTTATCCCAAGGACTGTAAGAAATTCTTGTGAAAAAAGCCATTTAAAATTATTTTTATTCACAGAATCAAGCTATAATTTCTGTTTTTCAACAGCCATTGTAATGCTAATATAAGCTTGATTATGTTATAATGATGTCATAATTACTATAATTATTGTTTATCGTGTTGCATTGCATGTGAGAATGTATAAGTAGCTAATGAAAAACATAGAAAATTACTTTGTTTTTTATTGCGTGGAAAGCTTTTTAAGTTAGTTGCAAAAATAATTCTCGTTACGCCGACTGAAGCACGTACAAGTATAAAAATAAATACTGCGCAAATAAAATGTCACGCTATTCAATAAATATAACAATAATTTGTAGCTAAAGGAAGGAAAAGTAGCCCTTGGAATAACATAAGTTTTCGTATCAACACTAACTTTTTATATGTGAAAGTAAAAAATATTAAGAGCCAAAAGTGTCACCTACATATTGACACTTGGAAAGAGACATTTGGTCAGTTCACACCGGGAAGCGACGCCACGCAACACGGCGCGAAGCTGCTTGAAGATGCAACTCGTTGTATCACAAAGTGACAGGCTGCACCGCGCAGCGTAGCGCGACACCGCGAGGCATTTTCAATGAAATTTCTCTCTTATTGCATAGTAAATAAAGTTCTATATTGAATCACGCTCTTGAAAAAAAACGCGTAGCTTCCCGGTGTGAATTTATCGTTACGTTTTCCGGGCGTGATACAAGTGCGAACGCTCTACAAAACCCAAAACCGAACCTGACCCGTATTTTTGGCCATTTACTGTACCTATACGTAGTTACGAATGTTTGTTAATCCTTCTGCGCTAAATGAGATCCGGCCGTTTTCATACAAACCGAGGCTATTTTTGTGACATCCATATGATAGGCATCAGCTAAAATAGTACATTGTTTAACGAGTGGAGAACATGACCGATTCCCACGAGGGTGTAGTTTGAGGCCCGAAGCGTAGCTGAGGGCCTCAATACACACGAGTTGGGAATCGCATTTTCTTCGAGTTATACATAGTGCTTTATACTACACCTATGAGGAAAATATAATTAAATATCCTTGTAAAATAAAGAATGATATCACTTACATGAGAAGATATCTTAAGAACATTTGAAGTGTCATCATCCATTCGAACAGAACACAAACAAACAAAACACATAATAAATACAATTACACATTACATCGAAAACACTAAAAACCTTATTTACATTGAATAAGTCAAATTAATCAAAGAACGAAAAAGAATTCGCGCGGACATGTTGATTTTACCATATTTTTTACTTAAAAATATAAAGAGGCAAATGAAGCTAAGCACATACTGCTAAAAAATGTAAGTGGCAGTATCATTTTGTGGGCTTCGAGATACAAACTTTTTGTGTTTTGGCATCCGCTGTTTCTAGTTTTGAATTATGAATTTTAAAAAAATAAAGGAGGGGAGAAAATACTTTCTCCCCTAGGGGAGAAAGTAAATCCTATATATTTTTGCCGCCCGCATATTCGTTCGCTTGGATTTACGTACTTTCTTCCCTTTTTTCAAGTAAGAACTAATATACTTTCCGAATAGGTGTAGTATAAAATATATGACTGTCACAGATTTTGCCAAAATTGCCCGACGTCATTTAGTACACATACGGATGATGAACTGAAATATCATATTACTGTACTGAAATACTATACCTACCTTTTTTCTCTAAGTAAAATAAACGACGGTAGCAATTATTTTTTGAAACAGCACATCGTATACCTCGAACCTAAGTACCAGCTAGCCAGAGAAAATCTATTAAACACCCAAGGACAGCTGCTCCCTGTACTCTTAGGCACACGATTAATTTTCTACAGGTTGACAGTCACTCAAGAAGTGGACGGACGTCGGACATACTCATGAACTTTCCTTTTTTTTAAGACAAGTGAAAGATACAAACGATGCTTACACATGCGGCGACCTGCACAAAGAGCTTTTATCTAAATTACTGTTTTCTTAGGTGTATTGTGTATGGTTTTTACAGTTCCTATTCTACCTATACAATTTGCAATAGAGAGGGTATACGCAGCTTAAAGAGGTGTGAAGCAGATGATAATATTCTATGTTTTTTGATCATTCAGTCCAGCCAAGCTTTTTATTGATTTTTGCACTCAAAGTGCTATTTTAAAATTCAGTTCAGCATCTCATATTGCGACATTTTTCAGTCTATCATATCATATTGTTTGCAAAGAATGAGAAATGATGTGGAGAAAAACGGTTTTACGGCTCTAACAATTTGTTTCCCTTTTCCCAGCCACGGACGTAATTTAAACATGTTTAAATCAAGGCAGGATGGTACGCTGGGGGGGAGTTTCGCAGTAGGCTGGATGGAATGACAAAGTAACGACTGTGTAGCTACGTACCTAGCTTTGTTTTCATGTATTTAGGTTATCTTGTGTATTTGAGAGATAAAATTGTACTCTTTTATCGAGAGAAGGTAGTTCAAAAAAATCTAAAGAATAGGTAATCTGGAATTCATGAATAGAACATTTTGGCCCAGGTCATTATGACTATGGGTCCTCTCTAACTTTTGTACCTGCTTATACAAAAGTTAGAAATGTTATAAAAACGAATGAACACATTTTGGCTGGCAATAATGTTTACGTATGTACATACAAAGCACTTCTTACGACTTCGTCTCAAAAGTTTTATGCTGACTTAGTTTTTAGTTCCAAGTTTATTTTAGTCCTGAGGTTTTCTGCATAGTTATATTCTATTTGACTCTTGAAATTCAGTGCTTATTAATCTCTCAGGCTCTATCAAAACACCATGGCAAAAAGTCACTCCACCACTTTCCGTTTGGTTTTGACAGGATCCTAAAACTTGAACAGACATGTGTAGCCAAGGGCGGACCCAACCTTTAGTTTTTAGGGGTCACTGTAAAGGAAACACACATGAATACCTACAATACAGCTCTTACAACATAAATACCAGTCTTCTTGGAGGAAAACCTTGAAACAATTTTTTGATATCTTATTTTAATTAAGACTCATTGTAATATTTTGAAATGTAATCGAATGTTTTTTGTTTACAGAGTGCCTTTGTTTTATTTTATTTCTGCAGGGATCTTTAAATCCTTTGTCGCTCTAAATCTGCCCTTGGTAGGTACTTATTTACAGACATCGGTTAGAATTAGAGGTCAAATCCCAGTTAAATGTGGCTATGAATAATCACTTTTCACACAACTGCCCTTTCTGATTAAGTCCTAAATACACCAATTCATTTGTAAATATCTAGGGCCGTGTTGACAGCCACAATAGTTGGCCTAAGTAAACTAAGCAGCGCCCTAGTGTCGTGAAAGGTCTGTGGATTATGCTTCTAGGTTTGGATTTGTGCCAATATATATTAAAAACTGCTAGCTTAGCTATATTCTGGAATAGATTAATTACAGGATCGCCAATACATTGTCTAGTCTACGTACTAAAAGTCAAACCTAAACTTTGCAAATTTTTCAGGATTTCATTCGTTTCAATGCAACCCTGTCGTTGTCATTCTAGGAAACGGAAATAAATGTGACGTTGCAATTTTTGAAACTTTTCATAAATCTACTTTAATTACTTCTCAAGTCTTTACTTTTAAATTATCTAGTTTAGAATCTGTTGTGGTAAAAAAGCTTTTACGAAACCCGGTGATTTCTGGCTGGAAATCGAAATTCTCAGTCAATGCCAAACTGTCTGCCAAGCTTGGTAATTTTCCTTATTATGGAAGCGAGAGGCGTGTGTACTTCGGAGACAATGCAGTTAATAAACTTCTTTACGACATGTCCACAGCAGATGCTAGTAAACTTTATAGCGTTATTTAATGGAGCCATGTGATACTGGAAAAAGGCTATAGCTGTTAAATAAATAGATAATTTGCAGTTTCTTTAAAATATCTGTTACCTACATACATACAATCACGCATTTGTCCCTGTTGGGGTAGGAAAAGGTAAACAAAGGTCATTCCATTACGTCTGATTTGACTTTTGAAGGTTATTTTAACTGATTCTAATCTGACTATTTGTTAAATCTACCCTTTTTCATTATGCGAAACGAAAGAGATAATGACAAAAGTCAAAGTCTGAGTTAGATTATGCGATGTTTATTCAATTAAAATAACTGAAAATTTTATGGTTATTAGTTATTCTATTAGGAGATAAAGAGTTTTCAAAAGATAGCAATCTGCACCAAATTAAAACAGACTGGTTCTAAAACGAACTTTCAATTTCACTTTATCTAGATTTCAATTTTATTCTTTGTTAAGATCAAGCCGTCTCTCGAATGCCCTTTGAATAATCTTATTCTTTATAACAGATGACCTTATATATTTTTCGTATAATAATAATATAAACTTGGCTATCTTTTACTCGAAATTTACCATTTCTGTACAAAGCGCATTATATAGGAAGATGTTGTAGACTTTTGCTACGGCGTAGTAATTTCGTAGCACACTGTAGGTTATATGAGTACCTATCTTTAAATATAGATTTTGATAGATAGATAGATAGATAAACTCTTTATTGATTCTTTATAAACTCTTTTTATAAACTATGCTGAAAAGAAGAAGAAGAAGAAACTCTTTTTAATTATGATTTACTTAAAAAATGTTCGTCGCTTTGTACTTAACTTTATCAGCTACACTCAACTTTATTTACTACATTATTATTGATAAATTGGACCAAAATGAATCAGTAAAAATATCTATCTTCGTATTTTGTTAAGTTCGTTTTTATCAATCTCATTTTTATGTCTTACTTTTCTATCTACTTATCAAATCTGCTGACTGTACTCCGAACATGCTTCGAGCGCAATATTTGTCCTGAGTTTAGCAAATACTAGTGCAAATAAGCTAACAAGCATTCTTCTCTAGAATCTATTTGAACTTTAGAACGCTAAGCTTAGTTGCGAAAAATTCAAGAGAATTTTTAAAAACAATTTGAAACAAATTTTGTTGTTGAAAGATACAAGTGCGACTTTTTTTATTAATTTGATGTGTCTTAAGTTTAAACAGGTGGGTGGGTTTAGTATCGTAAAAGGAAATCCAATTATACCAGGATTACTACGTTTCGTGAAGGTTTCGTGGTTCTGTTTATTTTTCTAAAATGTTTAAGAAAAAGAATATTTTTTATTCAGGTTACTTTTACTTCCATATAAATATGACTATAGATTAGTTAAGTAAGGTATCATATCATTGACCTGACCAGGGACAGAACCGGTGACGTCATTCATTTGGAGAATCTGACGAGGGTCTGAACATGTCTCTCACTGACGTCGAGGGTTTCGAGTGTAAATGATTGATCAGACGGCATTAGGACCAATAAACAATACTGTGACCAAAATTTACAGATTGGTTGAATCATTTATATGTGACATAAATTTTATTGAGTCCACTTTGACCTTCTGTCACATTCCGTTTAAGCTACCAAAAAATATAAAAATTATTATACTTCGCTAATATAATTATTATAAATAATGCGATATGTATGATCAATTGTATCAATCATTATGCATTCAACGAAGTGTTGTACACTTCATTATTGTGAACTAACACTGTGTTCTATAAATGAAAAATAAGTTTGACCAAAAATGGCCACTCTACTGTCAGAAATAATATAATGTAGCTCAAAAATCAGCGAGTAAAATTTAAAATTTTGCTTGACATTTCAACAAAATAAAAGGAAACCAGACAAAGTGCACATTGCAACCTACACAGTCGTTTATACGGTAAATTTCCTCTTCAAGTATTTTGATAAAGAATACATGGCATGTTCGTAGTATGCTACTATTATTATAGTAGTATGTAGTACTTGCTGTCAAACATTTTAACCCCTGTCTAGTTCTATGTTGACCATTGCAAAGGGGAACAGAGAATGATGTCTGTATAAAACAGATAATAATGAATTGAAAAATATGCTTAGAGCATTTTCAAGTCGTAACATATTTTTATTTTTTGTCTCTTTAAAGACCTACCAATCCATTATGTCTCCTTTTAAGTTCACCTAGCATAATAAGCATTGCATGTAATTAAAGAATAACAGTTTTTTTCTTAATTTTAAATGTGATGAGATATAAAATAAATCAGGAATACAAAACAGTTAAAAAACAGGTTTGCAATAAACCACGTGATATAACTATGACGTTAAAATATATGACGTGCTCTCGCTAGAGGTCCAATCTGATGGCGTATCAAGCGCGTTAGAGAGATTCTGGGTACTTTATATGCAGATTAAGAAAAAAGACCGAGTTTATAATTTTCCGAGGAAAAGTCCCATAAAACCCGAAGGGAATCCAGATGGGAGGTTTTAGTTCCGTGAAAAGGTACTTGTAGAATGGATGCCATTGTTTTTCTGCGCTGTTGGGTAACAATTACCTGCATAAGGTTTCATGTTATTTTCAGCACTGGTATCAAATATCGCTGTTTAATTCTTCTTCTTCTTATCGAGTGCGAACCGGATCGAATGTTTATGTTATCATATCATAGCATTAACTCTCAAGCTTGACGTTATAATTAAATTAAATTATAATGTATTAAATAATATGAATAGCCCATCTGAATATCTATTCAAAGGCAAAGGTTCGCTCTTCCTACTATTAGAAAATAAACAGCAGTAAACTTTTCTCTGTTAGTAAATAATCCTGCCCGCGGCTTGAATAGTTTCAAAACATATTTTATTGAAACTGGGTCACATTATTTAAATTTCGAGAACTCATTTCTCACTGAAGCAACGATGCGGGCTCCTGTTGGTCTTTGTCTGCGAACGATGACTTGATATGAGATTCCACGCGGGTCTCATACGTTCCTTGATTGCTGTTACGTTACGTAGTTTCACGTAGTTGCCAGCTCGCGGAATACAAGTTTCTCGTAGTATGATACCTGGAATAGACCTTGGCAATAGTAACAATACTATTTGGTTCGATGCAGAATACTAGAGTTTCGAAATACGGTTTCACACACGCCGAGTGAGTGAGCGTTTTATAATGAGTTTACTAGAAGAATACCTTTAAAAAAAAATTAAACTTACAATTTAGGGCCCTACAAGTAATATTAATTTAAATGATTAAAATAAAAACATATCCACCAGAATATCATTAATAATACTTTCATTATTCATGCTATGACATCTAAACTGTATAACACCTTATACATAGCTAGATCTAAACTGTATAACACCTTATACATAGCTAGATAGCTATGTATAAGGTGTTATACAGTTTAGATGTCATAGCATGAATAATGAAAGTATTATTAATGATATTCTGGTGGATATGTTTTTATTTTAATCATTTAAATTAATATTACTTGTAGGGCCCTAAATTGTAAGTTTAATTTTTTTTTAAAGGTATTCTTCTAGTAAACTCATTATAAAACGCTCACTCACTCGGCGTGTGTGAAACCGTATTTCGAAACTCTAGTATTCTGCATCGAACCAAATAGTATTGTTACTATTGCCAAGGTCTATTCCAGGTATCATACTACGAGAAACTTGTATTCCGCGAGCTGGCAACTACGTGAAACTACGTAACGTAACAGCAATCAAGGAACGTATGAGACCCGCGTGGAATCTCATATCAAGTCATCGTTCGCAGACAAAGACCAACAGGAGCCCGCATCGTTGCTTCAGTGAGAAATGAGTTCTCGAAATTTAAATAATGTGACCCAGTTTCAATAAAATATGTTTTGAAACTATTCAAGCCGCGGGCAGGATTATTTACTAACAGAGAAAAGTTTACTGCTGTTTATTTTCTAATAGTAGGAAGAGCGAACCTTTGTATGATGCAGGTAATCTCCGGGACTCTGGGCTGATTAAAAAATACTGTATAATCTCAAACAGTTTGGGCCGCATTCGGGATAACTGAGTTGAGTACCTATGTGCTGGGGAGAATAAACAAAAATTAGAAAATAACAGGAATATTTCAAACATATGAGAAATTCTATAGGTTCTTTGACTCAAAGTTGTCAATTGAGATTAAATTCAAAGTTGTTTTCGAAACAAATCTAGTTTTCAGTATTGGACACTTGTAAAAGTCTCCCAATGGGCGCTTTTCCACTAGACGGCACGTCAACGGCAACGGCGACGGCACGGCGACGATCACGTGACAATATCTATGGGAATCGATGACATGCCTAGACGGTGCCGTGCTGGCAAGTGGAAAAGCGTGTCATATAATTTCATTGATTTTCATACATTATCTCACCTACGATATCGTCGACGGTTCCGTGCCGTCGCCGTTGCCGTTGACGTGCCGTCTAGTGGAAAAGCGTCCAATAAGTATTATCTATACAAACTTGTAAACTTGTATATCGTAAGCGGGGCTTAAACTTGAACGAAAGTCACCCGGTGGAATTTAAGAAGTTTGTTGAGTGTTCGGCTCATAAAGTTTCGCTTTTCGTAATTACAAATCCCCTTTGGTGATTATCCGTATAAATAATTATGGTTTATAATTTCGTTCCTCAATTTTTACCTCCGAATATACCAATAAACTATAATAAATGAACGACTAGACTAATTTACTGCCGAATTTAATGATTTACAATTTGAAATAAATAAAATATTTCTTATCATATTTTTTAATTGTAATTATTTTTGGTGTAAGAAGGTATAGTTTTTGTTTGTAGTAAAAAAAGTACTACTGTCCAGTGGACATAATGCAACTTTTAATTTAAAGCATACTAAAAAGCTGAAGTGTATTAGCGTCCAGGTGTTGATTATGCCTCGTGGGGTGAAACACCTGCTATTAGCATTTATATTAACCCCAAGAAAACAGCTTTTGCAAACGCTACAGTCTTCACATGATAAAATAAAGTCACAGTATTTAAAAAAAAAAAAAAATTGTGACCAGAAAACTGACCAGTACTTAGTTTAAAAGAGATAAAACAAAACTCTTTGTGAGGAATGCCATGCCTATTCGTGTTCTTTAATAGTGAGCAATTATTTATTTATGTATTTTTTCTCACGAGTATAAACTAGCACTAACACCCTGTATAACTAAAAAAATCGCTGCGTTTTTAACGGAAATTGCTTTTCTCTATACGCTATTGGCTGATTGGAGTGAACTCTTAAAAATAGACTCCGTTGTTGTATTGTAAAAGCGCGGCCTTTTTCATGTTGTCATGAAAAAGGCCGCCGGACCGCATTGTATTTCGCGCTATTGTTTCTTTAGCCAATGCATAAATGGATATATCGGATTAAAAACTGAATAAATTTATGCAAATTTTGTTTTGTTGGATTAGTAACAACTTAATTCAAAGCATGACATAATTACCTACACATTTTGGTACCTACTTACACGACAATCAGAAATAAATTATCGTTTTATTATTTATGTAGGTGAATATAATGTGAAATGTTCACACTCTACCTCCTACCCCATATCACCCATATCATATCTACACCCTTGATGTCGTATATTTTCAATGTTTTGATGTGAGGGACTTAAAAAAATATTTTTTATTGGAATTTAACCATTAACGAATATTTTATCAATTTCTCTAAATATTGATTTCTTCTGAGCCACCAATAATTAAATTCCATTCAATTTTCTATCAATGAAAATTTTTGCCATTTTAATGGAGTCTCAAATAAAGCGGGGTTTCCTTCCTCATTGGAAATATTTGCGAGAAAGTCAACAAAGCCTTAAATCTGTTTTTAATTAGTTGCTACTGCCAGAGAACAAAGTTGTTTTACTGCTTAATCCATTTATAATAACATCAACTCTTATAGGCCCGTATTTATAAATCAGCTCTTGAGACTGACAGCGAGTTTGAGTTCGTATCAAAAATGTCATTTCAGTACAAAACAGCCTGTCAAATCCATACTTAATATTGATCTCCATCTTAAGATCGCTTCAGAAATACTAGCCTTGTTATAATATTTATTGAAGAAGTTTTATTACGTTGTGGTATGGTATCATAAAAGTTGTGAGAAGCTAGATAATTTAAATAAAGGCTTTAAACCAAATAAAAGGTTTGGTTGTATTGGTGCTGATTTTGGATAACACGCTTCAAATTTATTATTTTGGTCTTAAATTAGATAAAGAAAAGATATAGAAAGTCAAGGACGGCTGTAAAAGTGACTTGAGATGCCTAAAACGATATCATAAATTGTTATGATATAGAAAGTGTGTAATTATTATAGTCACCTGTTTTAGTTTGTTTGTAAACTTTCTATTGCTAAAGTACCAGGGCAAACACTAATCTCAAGTAAATTTCATAATCTGTTTGGCAAACTCTTTGAAAGCAAACACTTTAAAATCTAAATAAGTCTTGAGAATAAAGTACGAAACTGCGACGAGGCGGGCGAGTAGTCAAGTGTTGGCGAAAGAGTACTCGAACGGCGTTTAATTTACCATGAAGGAGCAATCTTTGCTCAGTCGCTCAACGGCGACTGCCAGTATTTGGTTTTGTTCAATATTCAATGCTGTTTGGAAAAAATAACAGGCCATTCTGATAAATTTTGAGGATATTTTTTGGAGGAAAGTGTGCTTTGTGCTGCTTTTGAGAGTTGTTAACACATTGTTTCACCTATAATATACCGGATTAACGAGATCATAAAGTCTTTTACTGTACGGTTGGGAGAGCAGCAACTAGTAGGTATATTCTATGTATTTAAAGCTTGCAATCTCTAGCCTGGAGCACCTTCTATAAGAAACAAAACAGTAAAGTACCAGCACAGCAATGTATGATTACTGAAATGTAGCTAAGTAACTCAAATCTTGTTAAAGTTCACTGCACGGAATCTTTATTAATGCCTAAAGTTTAACAGTCTGTTTTCAGTGATTCGTAAAAAGTAAAGATTTTCACACAAAAAAGCGAGAAAGCGAGAAATTCTTGAGACAAAGTGAAGATTACTTACTTATGTGTTTGTTCTGTCTGTCAAAATTTCGATAAATATTTTGAAGTTCTTGTTCTATTACAGTGCCACTGTGTCAATGTGGTGTCCTACCTTTCTTTGTCTGAGAATATTAGGCTTTCGATCCGAAGATTGTGGGTTTCCCTTGCGAATACAGAATAAAAATATTCCATTTGTATATTGTTTTCAGTAAAATTAAACAATGTAAGGTGCTCGAACTGCTGATTTCATTGGTTCGTTCGTGAACCCGCATGGAAGAAGGAGTGATGAAAGTGCAGCTAGCCTACATTTTGAACACTTACCTTTTCCTAGTCTGTTATAGAGATGATTTATATCAAAAAACTTTATTTATGATAGTCTGCAGTTGAGTTTATTCAATTAAATTAAAAAATAAATGAATACTCTTTGTAACTTCAAAGAAAGTAGACAAAATAAATCTTTAGTTCGCTGTTTGCGATTGACAGATGTTTTGTGGGCAGGTGATGTGATGAGTAAGTACTTCTCAATAAACTTTGAACTATTTCACCCTCGTCAATCAATTAGTTGCTTACCAACTTTATTGGCACAATTTTTATTTAACAAAGAGCATGAATCATGATAAACATAGCTATGTCTATGACTTCATTTGTGCAGTGGACTTGATCATTTATTGCTGATATAAATATTACAAGTCAAAGAAATATAAACATAAGGTTTGACAATAATATCAAAATAATTTTACATGTTAAATCATCTTTTTCTTCTGTCAAATGTTTTCTGTAGCATCGAGGTAAGTTTAATGAATTAAATTAAGCTAGACTAAGCCTATTGTAAACTACTAATAGACCTAGCCTAGGTCTTCCGAGAATAACCCACTAACCTAAACTATGACGATAGAGCAGCGGGTTAATTATGATCTCAGTGGTTAATTAGGTAGTTGGATTGAGTACTTATCAATTACTAGAGCTTACTGTATTGTGCTATAATTTAGATTTGGTTGCCGTAGTCTGATAGGTTAATTCATAGGCTTTCGAGAACAGATAATGATACCTAACTTGGTAATGCAAACATAATGGACTAATCCATCAAATAATTGAATTGACAAATCAAATAATTGATGTGACCGAATTGATTCATCATATTATCATGATAAACCTAACTTTTTTGATTGAATTGAAAGTGGTGTTGATTTAGACAAAGGGTGATAGAGTGACACCATCTTATACTTCCGTAGATAAGGAAAATCAAGACCCAATCTCAAAATAGATTATCTCATGAGTGCTAATCAGTTCTGGTTATTTGACAATATTCAAGGCTAAGAAAAGAATCTAAATTCTCAAAGTAAAAATGCCAAACGACCGTCTTCTGCAGTTTACAGGGCATGATACCTATCTCGTTATTCACCTCTCCCTCTAATGAGCCGTATCATTAACATAAGCTGAAGGTGAGAATGAGCAAGCTCCTAGGTCAAGTTTACTTAACTGATACTTTATACTGAGGACTGGCCGGACCATTGTTTACTTAGTAAACAAAACATACACTTATTGTTTTCTTAGGGATCATGTTACCCAAAGGTGACCTTAAAGCTCTAGGTAAGCTTTACTAATAAGATGATTTTTTGTTACAAAAACGGTTGGTGCAACAACTTTTTTCGTAGTGGCGTTGTAGGTAATATTATAAGGGTTTATTCATACCGGGAAACGACGCGACGCAAACCGGCGCACATTTTTCAAAAGCGTGATGTCATTTTAAATAAAATGACACTCTTAAGTCAGTTAAGTAACTTTGGAGTAATTAACACCACATTTACTATCTAGTTTAAGAATTAACAAGGGAATTGACGTATGTATAACAATAACTCTCTAACTAATTAAAGCTTGTACGTCGTCCCCATGAGTGTTAAATTCAAATGAAATACATTAAAACAATATTATTGAGTGAAAATATACAAGGGCGTGGACTAAGTATATAGTAGTACCTGATTAATAATATAGGATATAGTAGTTATAATAATAGGGCATTCTAATAGTTTACTATATTGTATTGATGTATTTACTTGAAACAAAATACGCTAAATGTTAAGTATTGAAATTATGCTATGCCTCCGTAGCCGATTGACTACGCCGTAGTGAATGTCTACGTGGTAATGAGACCTCAAACAAATCGTTACTACGTGACGTGACCCACAGTGTAAATATTTTTCTCACCACTCGCTCGCACTATCTCACAAACAATTAAGGCTTTAAATTATTTTAGCCTCTTTTTTTGAACAAAAAAGTCCTCAGTCAAATAAAAAAAGAGAAATTTTGGTTTGGAATTTCACGTAGAGCGATCGCTGTCAACTTTGTTTATAATAATGTGAAAATTATGAAATGAGGGGTACGAAGAGTGGGACATTATTTGTTGCTGTACAGAGCATTATGAGCTTTTTCTAAAATAATCTATTTCTAAAAAAATATAACAATAACAAACAATAACAATCGAATACCCAGACAGCTGCGGTTCTAAATTCAAAGTTTTAATAAGTAGTTACGTTTCCGGTATCGGGTGGACGTCATGTCACTGTCAGGAGTTAGTGTTTTTTGTGGGGGTTTTAGTGGGGGTGCATTCACGGTAGTATTGCCAACTATGACCGTAATTACTTCAAATGAAATGTGTTTAGCCCATTAACCGTAGAAATAAGCAAAGGTATTGTTTTTGAATTTCGCTGTCTTTTGTACTTTTTAGTTTGAGTAAAGTAATTTTCTTTCTAATCTAAAACTTTACCTATGTAATGTAGCTCAATTTACAAAGATTTACTAGTGATATAGTATTTTTTTTAAGTCGAAGAAAATTTATGTCTGGACTCGATTTTGACTAGACTAATGAGCGTGTATTACATCGTTGTTGGACAGCTTTTGGGTAATACGACGACGATGTCGATGTATATGTAAGTATGAGGCATGTAACTGCTTTAAAATACCTATCGAGGTAACAATAGATAATATAATCGCGGTAATAATCTCGTTGAAAATAACAATCTAATTGTAATGGACAAAAAACTTTTCATATTTATGTGTTTTAAATTTTTTAACAACTACCATTTTTTATGCCTGGCAACCCTAATCGGGCAGCCGAGGGCAGCGACCGCCGCAGTGGTCACGCGACGGCATCGCTCGATGGCACGAACCACTTGCGATGAGGAATTCCTTCATTGCTCACTAGTGGAATCTTTATACTCGACTGTCGGCCGTTGAGGCAGATAGATTCTCAAAGGGCAACCATTCACTGAAAAAAACAATGTAAGACGGTCGGTAGATAGACGAATGAACAGTCTTTGTTAGAATTTAGGCAAAGAAAATATAATATTAGCTACCATGCAAAACCGCGTTACGATGTAGCATCGCGATTCGTAAACCATATTGTGCAATAGAAACATGAGGGCTTCATATTTTTCTTTTAAACCGCTTGATTTGCCTCTGACACGGTTTTTGTAATATATTGTTTTAATTTGAAGTGCTTTTACAACTGTAATTTGGTGAAATCAGGTTGCTTGAACAATTAATTACATACATTGGGTTTTTACTGCAAAGTTAATGAATAAATTAAACTAGTCCAACCAATGTATTACATACAAAGTTTTCCTATCGAAACGACTTGAATTGTTCTAATATTATAAATAAGAATCAAAAAGATAAGTAGACTTAATAATATACGACACTCCCCTACAAAATTCCATAACTACGGAAAGACAACCGATGATTTTGAAAACTTAAAAAATACTGATCCCATACAAAAAATACATGGTTTTCCAATTTTTTTCACGTTTTCGGCCTCAAAATTGCCTGTCAAAAATTGACCACAATGTATAAAGATTAAATGGATAAAACATAATGAAGATGTCTGTAAGATAGATTTAAAAATATTTTACCTTCAGCCACTGTTTCTGTTTATATACCTACATATACTATATGTACTAACTACTAACTCTGTTTAGGTTTACTTTGGCCTTTTCCTAATTACACACACACACACACACACACCGATGGTCACATTACTGGAATTAGAAAGGCGTTATCCACCTGATGAATTTCCCGTAAATTGGCCCGATGGTCCCTTTCGAAGAACTAAAGTGGCAAAATCCTGATAATCTTGTCATTGAGCTATTACTACTAAATGGAATATTCTTTTCCTCGAAAACCAATTAGATGTCCAGAAAAAAATATTTACGTGTCAGATTTTGGTTTTTTGTGTCGTTATTTGCGTAAGCATTTGAAACACCATATTAAAAAGCTAAATAAACTCCTGAATCACCATTTAATGATGGCGTTTTACTAGCGCTATTGTATTTTAATCCTCATAAACCTAGTACGAGCAATTCCACAAAAGTTTAATGGTTAATAAAGCCAAGTTATATAGTTAGTCGCATATTGAGAGCCATCAACGTGCAGTTTCGTTCAGATCTAATGAGTTTGCCGTAAGGAGAAATATTTTGCCGCGGTGATAAGCAGCGGACGATACTTTTCAGCGCATCAACTCTCTTTATACCAAAAATCTGAAATTTTGTACACACAAATTTAGAAGAGTGAAAAACATTTCATCATGCTTAATACTAGTACCTACCTACACAGTAAATAAAAGTGGAGAGAGGAATTTTCTTCTCATGAAACTGCTACTTTAAAAAAATGCACTGGCTGTAAGTTTGTATTAAATACAATAAATGACACCATCGTTGCACTGCCTTTTCAGACTCAATTTCACGTTTTTATTATTAAGACGAGATGATGATGAAAAGCACGTTACAGATATATTGGTAGGTACCAACGTTAAATGGGGCGTACCAAATGTTAACCGTTACAACCATAGGGAAAGTAAAGTACCTACTTGGTTAAGTAGTTTCCCAACAGTGGGCGTGACTGTTGTTTTCCAACTTGAACTAATGTGAACTTCCCCAATAATAACTTTCTCCAGTCGAACATACTTTTCTACGCTGAGTATACTTTTCTGTTCGGAAACTGGCACAACATGTTTGACAGCTTTGAGCAGGAAATGGGACAAGACGTCAATATTTAGATGCCATATTCTGTTTCAAAACTTTCACTTTCATATGTCAAAGTTTAGCAAGAACATTTTCAAGTTAGTTTAATAAAATGTGATTGTTAGAATCAGAGAGTTTGAGTACCTACCTTCTATAAAAATGCCAGTCTACACCATATTTAGGCCCGTATTTATAAACATCTCTCAAGAGTGACAGCGAGTTTGAGTTCGTATCAGAAATGTCATTCCAGTACAAAATTACCTATCAAATCCGCACTCAATATTGCTCTCAATCTTGAGATCGCTTTATAAATACGAGCCTTAATATCGCTATCAGACTTGAGTTACATTTATCAATACGGATTTAGTACACAATCGTAGGGGTCCAAAACGTTGGATTCCAAAAACAAATAAAAGCAAGCTCAAGCTAAGTATGGAGGAAAATATTCAATAATTTTGACTACAAGCAACTTTACGAGTACATATTTTATAGCAGTTCATTACGAAATGAAGCGAGGTGAGATTTCCTCTCACTTCAAGTTTGCTCCTTTGCAAACAAACAGCTCGCTTGGGGATATCAAAGCGCCGCCTCCATGTTGGATGTAATACATTACACTTAACTACCTCCGTAGTCTAGTGGTCTGAGCCATAGGCTTTCAATCCGGAGGACCTGGGTTCGATTCCCAGAGGGGAAACACAAAGTTGATATTTGTGTATTTTTAACTTTGTGAGATTTTCCCCAGTTTGGTTAGGACAATGCAGGCCAAATCACCTGATTGCCTGGAAGAAAAATGATTCCGTGCTTTGGAGGGCACGTTAAGCCGTCGGTCCCGGTCGCTATCTTTCATGGTCGTTACACAAACCATGTCAGAAAAGGCCTGTTAGCTGTACTATCAGACGACAGTTTAAAAACTCTTACACCAGGGTTCCTAGGTCGATTGCCTCAAAACCCACACGAAAAAGAAAGAATACATTACATGATACTTTTTACGCGAAAGACGGAAGAAGTGACAGGCTTAACATATTTCTCCCGTTATACCAACAAATAAGACACCTTTAGAAGGTAAAAATATATACTCATACCTTACGTAGGAAAAAAGGTCGGTGTTAAAATATTAGTACCAAGTTGTGTAGATATTTTATAGGGTAGACCTATTACATATTTTATTATATTACATCCTTATCAGCCTTTTTGTGTGACATGACATCTTCATATTTATTCAGTTTCTGTCAATAAAATAATCATAGTCATATGCTAAACGTTATTAAAAACTTGGCTATGGCTTTATTGTGGAAGGCAGCTTTTACTCTTTGTTCGATGCAAATTCTACAGAACTCTACCATTTTCAATGGAATTTTTTTGGACGATACTTGTGAGTTCCTGCAGAAGGCGCTGAAACTGGCTAAAAAAACGTTTCGGAACGGAAAAGTCTATTGACTATTTATATCTTTTCTAATTTTGTCAAATGTTTACATCTCCGAAAGCTGTATTTTACTTTAGTTCATTTATTCAATAAAGCAGCACTAAGAAAGCCTTTCAAAACTATAAATTTTACACTAAAACTTATTTGTCACATTGCGTGAAACGTAAACGTCAAAACAACGTTAAATACGATCCGTCAAAATGCTAGGCGCGCACAACGCCATCTATTTTTAAACTGGGAATTTTCTCCGGAACGAGCAAATTAAAAACCCCCATTTAAAATTATTGTCTAGGTGTAGAGTTCAGTTGATAACTTTTCAATGTGAATATTAACGCTTAAAAAAGCTCAAAAACTTGTGAAAACTAAATAAATATTTATTTGTGTTTAATAGTTTACATGCTGCTTTTAACAATATCTAATGCATTACCTTTGTACCTTAAAATACACCCTCTATGATGCCCATCTACGTCAATACAAAACTTTATAACTTCAAACTAACAATAGATACAATGGGGTTTATTAAAATATCAATATCAACACCTCATCAATAAGGGTTCAACAATGTTAAGGTTAGAGATATAGGAAGATAATACCGGGTGTACGGGACAGCTTCCCGCAAACTGAAACGGGTTGATCAGTGAATGAAACTGAAAAACCCAGGAAAATCCCCTCAGGAAACGAATAACAATATTGATTTCCCCATACAAAATGACCACCTCGATCAGTCAATATTTATGGGTAAGCCAAAAATTTTATTTTCATTTCTGAAATGTGAAATTATCTTAATGAATATTGTTTTGTTTCGTTGACTAAGCAACCAAGTTTGCGAGATACTGTCCCTTACACCCGTCTGAAATAGCCACAACCCCGTCATCACCCTCACGCCAGCTATTTATAGCCTGTCGGCCATTGTAAGTTTTAATGCTTTATACTCACCTTTGCGTCCGGTGAAAATTTTCACGACATAATTTCATAACGCTCATAAATTTTATGTATCAAATATCTATGACATGCATAGATCTAGTTGATGAGATGATATAAAAAACCAAATCACATTTGACAGACGATTTTGATATAATGGAATGAAGTTTTAATAATATCGATTTTTTCATTAGGTATATTACTTCTACCTAGGTACTGAATAATACTTTATACTTATGAACGTATTAGCATCCCTATAGTAATATATACTTTATACAACCCATTGTCAAACAAAAAAAAATAGCAATAGTATAGACGAAAGTTCTGGAAAATACAACTCTATAATTTCTTTTGTTTCAGATGGGACCCAGTAAAATATTGTGCCTGAAAACACACTGGTGTTGTAAATGTGATATACAAGAGTAAAACAAATGTGACTGTGGTTGCTTGTTGTGTTTAGTGTTATATTTTAGTAGAAAATTGCGTTCATAAATCTGAATGCAAAGTAATCATGTGATTTTTCAAGTAATAGAGACTTTTTGACAATATTGAAGAGACTCCGAAATTCAAACAGTTCTCTCGATGAACTTTTAAAAGTGATGTGATCAGTGATGGATTATTAAAAAATAAAAACTAAACTGTGCATTCGAAAACGCTGGCACGAAATATCGTGCGTAATAAAAAACTGAAACTAAGTGACAATAGTGATGTCGGCGTGTGTGCTAGAAGAAGGGCGGGACGAAGGGGGAGGTGCGTGCGGGGGTGAGGCGGGGGCGAGCGGTGGGGCGGGGGCGGGGGAGGCGCAGGAGCAGCGCGCGCGCAGGGACGTGCTGCTGAGTGCGCGCGGCCGCCGCGCCTGCTCCGAACAGGGACCGCATCCCGGCCTGCATGTACGAGGTAGATATCGCACAAAACTCTATTAAATATTCATAAGTGCATGCATAGCTAAAGTATTAACTTTTTAGTTGGAAATGTTTAGGGCGCTGCCCTGGAAGGGACTCATCGTAGCAAGAGTAGGAACCACCATGACCATGTCCTGCTGAAAGAGCGTATGATGTGTATTCCACTTCCACACACATTGGTAGCTGTACCAGGACATTGCCATTGACGGCAAAGCCTGCACATTAAGAAAACTTTTAGTTTAGCTCTAGATCCGAGCTATTGAGACTACGAGGTGGTGTTTGTGTCTGTTTTCTTAAACAAAAGTACTTATGCTATTTTATACCTATTGATCTTACATAATGCACACAAAACAATCGGAGTATTTGAAATATCATAAACAAAATACCTAGGTCCTGTTTCTTTAAGATCATTTCTCAAATCCTTCCATTGAAATAGGATTACATCATGAATACAATTCTTCTATTTTAGTACAAAAGTTTTGCCATGGGGCATTGTGTTGTGATTTTATTAAATTTGGTGAAAATATAATACTCTTTATTCTGCGAAAATTCTCACCAGTTTATTAAATAAATGGAATAAGGTCCATAATATTTACGCCTTATTTTTTTGTAATGGAAATGTGAAAGCGAAATTTTGGAGCAATTTCATAAGCGCGAGATTGAAAAGGTGTTCATCTTATAAATAATGTAGGTATAGAATGTTTTAAGGCAATATCACACAAGGGGAGAAGGAAGGGTATTAATAATAATACTTAACATATTATATTTACGAGAAAATAACTCCTTGGTAAAAGTGCAAAGATAGGTGTTTGAGAAGTAACTGTTATGAAATAATTATCGTACTTTGTTTTACCTAATGTTCAGGTAAGTATATCATTAGTATTGATTACTCCTAAATAACAATTAAACACTTTATTTTTTTAAGTTGAAGTTATTCCAATAATTAATTCCGGAATCAAACGACCCATCTTGAAAATTCCCTTTATTGCGTTCACAGATAAGTATTAGATTAGAACAGACCACGCACCTTCTTCAAACTAAAAAAAAACGTTTTGAGTTATTTTATTATTATTATTATTTTTTATAATACTGCAGAAACGACCGAAATTAGACCAATCCTGACTTAAAACTCAGGTAACCAGAGATTTTTGTATCAATTCTGTTTAAGCGCTTCTATTCTCAATATCTTTCATGATGCCCGCGGAACTCACTACCTACGTCTGTATTTCCAAATGAATACAAACATCTACTTTTCATAGTTAGAGTGAATATGTTTCTTCTTGATAATCTCACTCCATTGTCGACTAGTCGCCCCCAACGTATCTGGAGCTAAGGGCATATCCATTTCTGATTTAAAAATATTTCAGTTGCTTGTGGATTCTACTGCATTATAGATCTGTGTTAGCCTCACTGTTAGTTATGTAAAATAATTAAACGTTGCCCCGACGACGTCGAAGGAATGAATTCGATCAACATAGCTTAATAAGTAAATTGAATAAGTCGGACAATAGTGGCGGGTATTTGCTTCTTACCTGATTTGAATTATTTATAGAAATGATAGTCGGTAAAAGCGCTTCGCCATAATAGATTTATCATCTGTTATATAGGTATTAGGTTAGGTACTTTGCTTACGATAGTTTTAGATATTACATTCATAATGACACTACTCAAATCTCACACTTGCCTAATACTATTATATATTCTGTGCACTTGCGGGAAGGCATCCTTCGATTGAACCTATATATAGGTAATGTAGATTATGATCCAAATAAAAATTGTTTAAGCTGATAATAAGTTTTTATTCGCGATCAATAAACCGTAAACAAACCTTAACTTCATCCGTTACCGAGCGCTATTTCCTTTCACGTAACCGCTTTTAATACCGTATCTTGATCCGGAGTATTTCGAGGACTTAGCCACTTGGTACACTCCTTGACAATATCGCGCAAGTGGCGGTGCGGGACGAGTTTGATAAACAACATAATTTTCCTTAGCGACACTTCTGCGCTGCTAGGTAAGGTGCGCAGGTAAATAAACTTCGGGATTAATGATACGGTAAAGAAATAAAAATGTTTTCTATTATTAACACGGTTTCTTCCTCGTTCGTTTACCTTTGACTGAAATAAAAAAACATTCTTCTTCCCAGGCATTCTGTAAAAAGAGTGCTATCCTTGTTTACTGGCTAGTATAGTAAAGGCGCTCAAGGTTTCAGCGTTTATAAATTTGAGCAAAGAGCTGAAAACCTACAACTAAGGTAAAATAAGAAGATGTTTCTCAAGTATTTTACTTAAAAGTCAGACTCTGCTTAACCCGTAGGGATACAGGTGCGATTTAATTGTGTTTCTCGGCGATCTTGAGACGTTTAAAGAGGCTCGTAAATTTCATGAATACTTTAAATAAATGACTAGATTTTATTACTTTTTTAAGCGCTTAGTTTAATTAACTGGAATAGTAATAAAAGCTAGTGTAGTTTTGTAATTATTCCGAAGTAGAAATTGTGATTCTTATTGTTTTATTTTCGTAAAGTATAATTTTTACGCGTCTAGATCGGCTGCCTCCGTGGTCTAGTGATTTGAGCCTCGCAATGGATATTAGAGGTTTGATTCCTACAGATATTACAAAAAGTTGATATTATTACCTATTACCCATTAGATAAAAGAAGAACCACGAGATAATATGTCGTCGCGTACCTAGATAAATGACAAGCAAATAAATAAGCTAAAAAGAACACTTGGGTGGGATTTGAACTCACGATCTTTGGCGTACCGTGCTGAAGTTTCTGCATTGCATTTTCATACTTTAAAAACATTAACACTGTAAGTGCCAATTTTCAAAAATATGGATAGATCATCAATCTATTTTATCTCAAACTTCTTGACTTCATAAAGCACGAAGTTATTTTAACTAGTGTTTTTCGTTTACCAGACCACAGCACGGCTCACCTCTGGGGCGCCAACAGCGGGCGTCGCGGGTGGAGTCGCAAGCGGACCTCAGCTCCACAGATGAGCAACCCTCACGGATCCTCCCCCCGGGTCGCCCTGGTGCTGCGGTCCCGACGCAGCTGGCCCGTTGCCCCGCAGTCCTATAGAAGGTAAGTGTAATTTGTAGCTGGTTTTTACAACTTTTTACTTCTTCTTTACATTTCCATTTCCATACTTTCAACATCAAAATATCTTTTACCTATACAATAAATTCCAAGACCGGTCCCTCATGTTTTCTAATATTTACTTAGCTGTGGTAAAAATTCATCTCTTTATCTGTCTATCATTTTATGAATACTTTTATTACTCACATTTACGGTAAAAGGTTTTGAGTTATTTTAAATATTAATACGACTCTAATTAACCCCAGTTCGGGGAAACCATATCACATTAACAATTTTGTTTAACAAGGATTTCCATTTATTAAAAATATTATTTATTACTTTAATAAAATTCTACGAAATTGAAACTGATTCAGCCATTATTGGTCGGTAAAATGTAATTAATATCTGGGGTTAATTTCATATTGTATATGAAATATCATAATTCATAGGTTACAAGCAAAATTTGACGTACCTACATTGAATGGTAGGTTTACTTTCATGGTAAAAATCATGAAGATTCAAAGACTAACCGGATACACACTTCTAATCAAATTGTGTTTGTAAATCATTGTAGTATTTTATTAAACTTGCTTCAGTTGATCTTAGGTACTGCTATAATAAAGTGAAATCTACCAAATTGACATCTTTGATTGAATAACTCGTATGATTGATCGATCAAATAACTTTTAAAGATTTACATCAATTTTAGTTCGTATCACAAATGTAATTTTGGAACTGCCTGACTGAATGTCAGATACAGTAGCTACACTTAGATCTATCAATACCAAGTATTCCAAGTTGGAATTTCTAACAACTTGAAGAAACTTGGCCAAACTACGTTTTCTCCATTAGATTATAAGTAGAATAAGCAACTAAATCCTCAATTAATCCTGTTTATTTCGTTCGTTATATTTATTCACGAGTATTTGAGCTCTGCGGTAAACAAATTAAAGTTGTTTATTTATTCATCCAGGAATTTCTGATGAAGTGAACTGAATACAGCATTTGTAAATAGCGCTCCGTTGCAAATGATTTCCGCTCGACAGGTACGCTCTAGACTTTTCTGAAATGTAATCAACATTGTTATTCCAATAGACAGCTGGAACTTGTTGTTTTTTTTTATTTACCGAACAGTATAACGTATGCAAAACAAAATGTTTTTTTTTTGCTATGTTGGATTTTAAGTTTGACTCTAGACCCGGTCAGAAGTGGCCAAAATAAACGATGAAGCCATCTCAAAGGCACAGTACTCAATTATGAGAAACAGTATGGTGTTTATCACTGGTCACGCAGGGGTATGTTCCATGCGGGGTTTGCTTTATTTTTATGCGATTGGTGAACAAACAAACACAGCTTCGAATTTATTATTAGATTTACTAGAGTGGTTTTAGAAATAAATCACAGGATTTATAGCCAACTCTATAATGTAATTATATCACGTTAATTGCTTTAATTTTATGCAATGGATGATAAAATTAGTTCATCAAAGTTCTAAACTTCCAATAAGGATTACTTATTGTAGGTACTGATATGTGACACCTAGTGGTGTTAATAATACTGTCACAGTATTTACCCACTTGTTTACCTACAACTATAAGTTCTTACTGTACTTGTGACCGAATTAATCCTACTAACGATGACTTTTGTTTCGCAATAAAAACGTAACTCGTAGCAAAATCCTACTACGCCGTAGGTCCAGCCTACGAGGTTTTTATGGTGCTACGGCGCTACGGCACCATAGATTGTAAAATACGTAGACAGGTAATAAATTCTCCCAACAGAAGCCTAGTCACAGGAGATTCGACCTTAACGCCACTGGCACATGACAGCTATTCGCTGGTGACGGCTGGTAACTAATTAATTAAACTCTGCTGCGTCATTCAGTTACATCGATTAAGTATGATTAACTGAATATGTAGACACTTAAATGACTTAGCTTAGCGCTCTATCTAAGCGAATTATGGAATCGTGACTTGAATTTTGTCAGGGGATTAAAGTTATCTACGTACTGCCACGCGTGCAATGGCATAAAAGGATTCCTTGCTTTGTCTCATCTTTGTGTGCAATGCTAGTGTCTTTAGAACTTTCGGGTGAAGTTAATCCATCATCCATTCTTCTATTGACCACTTCTGGCGAAAGCTAGATTTATTTATTTTATTTTATTTTTATTAATTTATTGAAAATTTAAACAGTTTTGCAATGGCTCCTACACTAAGCACAAGATTTGAAGATTCAAAAGAAGTGTAAAATATAGGTAATTTACCTATGTTATGTTCACTCAAATTTGGTAGTTGCCAAACATATCTCGATGTCGCTATAAGTTTAGTCAAGTGAATAGATATGAAATATGACAAAGAGCTCGGCAGGTATTGGCAGCCGACACAGTTTTGCTCTTTGACGTATTAGTGTGAAATATAGGTTACAATACAAAGCGCACTCGACGACCGACATAAAGTCTTGCCGTGTTCGGATATACGCATGTCTGGAAAGCTTTTAAGGGATTGTGATGGAAATCATTTCTCAAGAGGCATCGAATGTTTTGTAAAGGTTAGGAGGGAAGTACTTCAAAACATCACTCTTGTTATTCAGGCAAGTAAAACTTCTGAAATGGTTTGTTTTATTTAAGATTAATATTTAGTTTTACATAGCTCTATAATATAGAGTTATGTAAAAAACGATCATACATATATCATATTCTTAGTAAATAGGGTGGTGTTTTGTATGTTATCTCTCCATATCCTTGCTAGAAGCTTCAAAGGGCTTTACCCGCGACTGAGAAAAATGCTTTACTTATAACAGCGTATGCAGTTCCAGTTTATATCTTCAACAGAGCTTTCGGAAATATATGCGGTGGTTTTCAAACAAATCTTTATGAACTTTCTAAAAATGAGCCTTCGCTAATTCTGTAATAGAATTTTAACTTACCTACTCTAACGTAATTTTGTCTACCCATTCTTCAATTTATTTTGCAATGGTCTTGGTAAGTTTTGTTAAGAAAATGCAGGCTATACCACCTACGCATCTAGGCCTAATATCATTTTAGGCGTCTCGGTCATATTCTACACACAACAGAATATGTTCTTATTTATGAATAACAGCAGCAAGTTATCAGTGCGTGGACCCCGGACAGTATTGTGTGTTCTTATTTAGAAACTTACAAAGGAATTTCCTATTTCTGTCCCGCTGTCACTCATTTACTCGTAAACAGTAAACATGTCCAGTTGTTGCCATTCCTCTTTGTAACAAATGTGCGTGACGTCATTTTTCAACCTTCTTAAAGTAGGTAGGTATTTTTATGTTTTACCGGTGACCCATTTTCCATATTAAAGGCTTTTATTTAAGATCTTAAATTCCAGTGCACCATTTTATTATCTGCCTCCAATAGGCTAAGCTTTTGCTTTAGGCATGATCACGATTAAAGAGTTCTTTTTTTTACAAGTCCTAAATGAATAAGAATAAGTACCTAGATAGTGCACTTATGTAAAGGAATAGTAATGCACTCGTGAGTTGCGTAAACATTTGGACACAGAAAAAAAGTTTGGCTCAGATAGTTGATTGCTATTTGCAGCCGTTGCTGAAAATCACTGCGCAGAATAACTTGTTATAATCCACGGTGATGTTTTATATGAAAATTACACACAATTCAATTTGTTAAGTGATTGAAATAAATTAATTCCGTTTGTAGCATTAATAAAATAACCTGTTCAATTTGCTATTGAGCCACAATAAAATAAATTGTTTTCTGATAGTTATTTTAATTGAAATATGATAAATTAAATGTAAGTGACGTAATATGGTGACATATTATGAAAAATTAAAAAATGAAAGAAAGAGGTATAACTCCTCACGCGCATATATTATAAGTACACGCACCCAATTTTATTTCTCTTTACTTGTACTACTTTCATCATTAAATGAGTAGCAAAAACTACCTTTTATAGTGGGAAAATATTCCACAGACACGGAAAAACGCGTCTACCGTGAGTGACACTGCGGTAGGCTAGTTATTTTATATTTTAAAACACATTGCATTAAGTTGAGCTAGGAACGGAAGCTACTCATCTGAATAAATAGCCTATATCTATGTAGCGAAGGCTTTATGTCGGTCGTCGAGTGCGCTTTGTATTGTAACCTATATTTCACACTAATACGTCAAAGAGCAAAACTGTGTCGGCTGCCAATACCTGCCGAGCTCTTTGTCATATTTCATATCTATTCACTTGAAGAAACTTGGCCAAACTACGTTTTCTCCATTAGATTATAAGTAGAATAAGCAACTAAATCCTCAATTAATCCTGTTTATTTCGTTCGTTATATTTATTCACGAGTATTTGAGCTCTGCGGTAAACAAATTAAAGTTGTTTATTTATTCATCCAGGAATTTCTGATGAAGTGAACTGAATACAGCATTTGTAAATAGCGCTCCGTTGCAAATGATTTCCGCTCGACAGGTACGCTCTAGACTTTTCTGAAATGTAATCAACATTGTTATTCCAATAGACAGCTGGAACTTGTTGTTTTTTTTTATTTACCGAACAGTATAACGTATGCAAAACAAAATGTTTTTTTTTTGCTATGTTGGATTTTAAGTTTGACTCTAGACCCGGTCAGAAGTGGCCAAAATAAACGATGAAGCCATCTCAAAGGCACAGTACTCAATTATGAGAAACAGTATGGTGTTTATCACTGGTCACGCAGGGGTATGTTCCATGCGGGGTTTGCTTTATTTTTATGCGATTGGTGAACAAACAAACACAGCTTCGAATTTATTATTAGATTTACTAGAGTGGTTTTAGAAATAAATCACAGGATTATAGCCAACTCTATAATGTAATTATATCACGTTAATTGCTTTAATTTTATGCAATGGATGATAAAATTAGTTCATCAAAGTTCTAAACTTCCAATAAGGATTACTTATTGTAGGTACTGATATGTGACACCTAGTGGTGTTAATAATACTGTCACAGTATT
>JARACY010003980.1:0-29513 GCA_029255725.1 Scrobipalpa atriplicella | reverse complement strand
CTGCGCGTAATTACTATTTGCTCTTCAATTCATCATTTCTTAAAAATCCAAGTGACAGTTATGAAAAAGTCTATATTATGCGCGTTAGGATTTTTGTACGAATGGCGCCACCGCTAGGGATAAAGGCGCTCTTAGTAAAATAAAAACTGTCTGTCATACAGGAGTACCACGATTTTTGTACAGGCGGCGATATAAGGAACTAAAATTTGGCTATGGTTCAGCAATTGAAGCAATATCAGCTATAGTGGCAACGTGACAGCTGTACAATAATCGCGGTCGGTCTGTACTAGTATACTAGCAACTCGACTCGTAGTTATGATTTGCACTATCCTTGTTCCGTCACAGAAAATTCCGTCATCAAACCAAACGCACGTACAACAGGTTGTCTGCATCAGCTGCATAAAATCGCAACAGTAACTGACTCTGTAATTAAAACCAGTGATTATCTTGATCTATAGTCTCGTTTAAATAACATTAGACACACCACGTTACTCATCAGTGTGTCTGATAGGATTGTCCACATTGTTTACCAGAAGCTTGGAGAAAATCAGATGCAAGGAAAAAGATACGATATTTATGATTATGAATATCAAAGAAATTGGATAACCCAGCTACCTTTAATACCAGGTATCCCCTCAGAGCTTGTCCCCTCCAGGTCCCCTAAGGGGACAAACATTCCCATTGGTCCCCTTTAAGATAATGAAGGGGACATGACATTCCCGGATACCCTTACCCTCTTTAAGATTATTACCCTTTCTAAGTATTCTCCGCACGGAGGCCAATTGCCGACACTGACATTCTCACTTCGAAAGAAAACAGCACGCTGGGGCTGGGCTCCGATGGGAGCTAGGTGACCCTTAGCAGAATCTACCATAGTTATTTTTGTATGCGTGTCAAATAATTTCATATTTTGAACCCGTGTCCTTTGTGATTGTTTCAACAACTACATGCTGCATTATACAACGTGTAACAGAAAGGGTATATACATCGTGAAACGTGTGAATCTACCCATGAAACTGAACAATTTTCCCCAAGGAACATAGGTCAAAATACGGAAAAAAAAATTTGACCTTCCATACAAAATGCATTAGCTGACTGCACATTTAGTATGGGAAGTCAATTTTTTTTTTTTTCGTATTTCGACCTATGTTCCTTAGGGAAAGTTGTTCAGTTTCATGGGTAGATTCACACTTTTCTCGATGCTTATACCCTTTCTGTTACACGTTGTATAGCTGAATTTAATATAACTTGTATTTCATTTAATTACTTCCGTTTTTGCTTATAAACATCCCCTTGGTTACACTCTATATCTAGAAACATACTGATCTTATCTTTATCTGCTGCGCGTGCGCCACTAACAAGCTTAACTGGCATGTAAAAGCAGCTACCTGCCTACCGTAGATGACAGTAACAAGACCACACAGATGAATAGTAGATCATATGACCATGATAATATCTCAAATCTTGAAGAACTGATGTAAAGAGGCGATAAAATATAAAAAAGTTTCTCTGGTTCTCGATAAACGACCCATGAATCCTTCGTGTTTGATTCCGTGCTTTAGAAGGCATGTTAAAATATCGGTTCTGGTTGCTGATATCAATATGTGTAACGATCTATTGTTACACAAACAATGTCAGAATTCTATCAAGTGGAAACTATAAGCTGTACTTTTCTAACATGCCTATTCACTCTAACTTTGAATAGTTGGGTATTGTACGCATTGGGAAATCTCAACTATATTTTCCTGAAGCTATATCTATTCCCGTGGGAAAATAGCGGGTACTGGGCAGCATCGTTCCCCGCTGTGAATGTAAAATCTCCGCTTGCCAACCCGTCCGCTAAGCTCAGAAGATGATTATTACTAAAAGTAATTCCTAACTAACTAACTACTAAGTATGTAGGTAGTAATTCTAGTACCGTAATTTTCTAAGCACTATTAAACTAAGTGACTCGCTCAAGTCTAGATAACATAGCGCTTTATGTTAGTGCTTCTAGGATCATAGACTTAGTCTATAATATAAACGCCGCTCCGGGAAAATCTCAGATTACACAGAGACGTGCGTAACTTAACCATTCCTCTTAACTCTATTTCTGCTTAGATCACTTACTGGGTGTGAAAAAAATTATTAATTTTGATGGACCGAGTTAATGCGTCTGACGTGACTCATATAACAATTACTCGTAAAGACTGACGTCAAAGTTTAAAGCACGAAAGAAAATTTTTAGCCAATCAGGTGCAGTCTGCGTTGTCCTAACTAAACTCCCACGCATCGATTTATGAAAATTTTAAAAGTACGCTTCCTCAGACACATTTATTCTTTTACAACCGAAACTATAATGAAATGCTCGGTAGATAACGTGTTACAGAAAGGGTATAAGCATCGAGAAAAGTGTGAATCTACCCATGAAACTGAACAACTTTCCCTAAGGAACATAGGTCGAAATACGAAAAAAAAAAAAATTGACTTCCCATACTAAATGTGCAGTCAGCTAATGCATTTTGTATGGAAGGTCAAATTTTTTTTTCCGTATTTTGACCTATGTTCCTTGGGGAAAATTGTTCAGTTTCATGGGTAGATTCACACGTTTCACGATGTATATACCCTTTCTGTTACACGTTGTATAATGCAGCATGTAGTTGTTGAAACAATCACAAAGGACACGGGTTCAAAATATGAAATTATTTGACACGCATACAAAAATAACTATGGTAGATTCTGCTAAGGGTCACCTAGCTCCCATCGGAGCCCAGCCCCAGCGTGCTGTTTTCTTTCGAAGTGAGAATGTCAGTGTCGGCAATTGGCCTCCGTGCGGAGAATACTTAGAAAGGGTAATAATCTTAAAGAGGGTAAGGGTATCCGGGAATGTCATGTCCCCTTCATTATCTTAAAGGGGACCAATGGGAATGTTTGTCCCCTTAGGGGACCTGGAGGGGACAAGCTCTGAGGGGATACCTGGTATTAAAGGTAGCTGGGTTATCCAATTTCTTTGATATTCATAATCATAAATATCGTATCTTTTTCCTTGCATCTGATTTTCTCCAAGCTTCTGGTAAACAATGTGGACAATCCTATCAGACACACTGATGAGTAACGTGGTGTGTCTAATGTTATTTAAACGAGACTATAGATCAAGATAATCACTGGTTTTAATTACAGAGTCAGTTACTGTTGCGATTTTATGCAGCTGATGCAGACAACCTGTTGTACGTGCGTTTGGTTTGATGACGGAATTTTCTGTGACGGAACAAGGATAGTGCAAATCATAACTACGAGTCGAGTTGCTAGTATACTAGTACAGACCGACCGCGATTATTGTACAGCTGTCACGTTGCCACTATAGCTGATATTGCTTCAATTGCTGAACCATAGCCAAATTTTAGTTCCTTATATCGCCGCCTGTACAAAAATCGTGGTACTCCTGTATGACAGACAGTTTTTATTTTACTAAGAGCGCCTTTATCCCTAGCGGTGGCGCCATTCGTACAAAAATCCTAACGCGCATAATATAGACTTTTTCATAACTGTCACTTGGATTTTTAAGAAATGATGAATTGAAGAGCAAATAGTAATTACGCGCAGTTACTATCGAAATTATTGCTAAAAGCGGCCGATTAAGTAACTATAGTAAGTATAAATTAAGTACCTATAGTAAGTATATTGTTAAAAACCTGTTATTATTGTTAATTAGTTGAATAATTGGAGTGGGAAGTCTAGACTGAAACTAAGGAAAGATAGTCTAGAAAAGTATGAACTGTCACCACTTTATGCTTATCTGTGTATGGAAGAGTGCACATTGAGGTTATGACAATGAAATATTGTTCATTGTATGTTCTAAGATAGTGTGGGAAAGTAAGTGTATTTAGATTATCTTTTATTATGTTTATCTAGCTAGATAGAAAATTGTTGGCTAAGTAGAAAATACAGGAATTTATTACATATACGTACATTGTTAAGGTATATCTAAACTTTTCTTTTGCGTACTAATGCACAAGCAGAAACACTGTAAGTAACATTTAATAGTTTTTCAAGATTTCAGTATCTTTCAATATTTAAAAATAGATCGCTATATTATTCAAACTAATACGGTTGAGATAATAACAAAAAATGTAATTTACATAATTATGAGAAAGTTTCAATTACGTATTACTTACTATGCTAATACATAATATCTTACCACACGACAATATATTGTCAATATGCGTGACAAAGTGAAGTGTTGATGATATTTTCCATTGAGCCGTATGTACTATGATTAGATTGCTTTGTTTACTTATTTGCAATTTGCATACAACCTTGCATAAAGGTTGTTGAAATTGGAATGAAAGTAAAACCAGATGAAATCTGGCAAGCCAATCTAGAGATAAGTAGGCAGGGAAATACTCATCATCATCAGCCTGTGTCAGTTCACTGCTGGACATAGGCCTCTCCCATGGCATGCCACTCAGCTCGGTCTTCAGCCGTTCTTATCTAATTTCTGCCCGCTTTCTTACGAACAACAACATCGCCCCATCTAGTTTCAGTCGATACTGACAACTATGAGAGAACGACAATTTCATATGTAAGGACCTATCCAATATTAATCATAGACAAACCTCCAACAATATTTACTAAAGGCAACCTACGAGTACCTACCTACCTACTTACCATAGGATAAGAATTTTTAGGTAGTAACTCCTGCAACATCGTAACTTTGCTAACATAAGTGGTGCATCTTTCATACAATGTCCTGTTAGGTTTGTTGCAACATTAAGATGCTTGTCCACTAGAAATAGGTACTAGGAAAATAATCTCCAGAAACATAATTTCACTACATGCAATGCAACCGTCTCAATAGTAGCTAGGTATGAAGTAATGAGAATTCGCAAATACCTCCAGATTTGCAAAGATGCAGTTGTTAGTTTTTTCATCATGGATATTTTATGAATCATTCAAGCTTATTAAAATTTAATAGGTATGTAACTTAGTGACCAAAAATATCTTAAATTTGGACATGTTTAAATACAACATGCAATGACTATGGCAACCAAAACTTTTCAGACGTAGCTAAAACGCCATCATGATGGTGTATCATAACTGGACTGAGAGTTGATAGTCATAACTAGGTATAATTTAATGTAAGTAGGTAGTAGGTAGGTAGGTAGGTAGGTTTTACTAGGTTACTTCATCTAAGGCTTCCCAACTTCATTGCATTGTTCCTTTTTCTGTTGTCCGTGCACATCCTCAAATAGAATATTACCTATGTTTAGACCTCCGGTAATATAAATTACCTATACTTGTCAATAAACCATGAATTTTATGTGAATACTACACTTGGTTCAGTCTTCGCATGGACTTTGCCAAGGATCGCATGTTTTGTCGTAAACTGAACCCCGGTAACAATGAATTTCCAAGTTTATTGATATTAAACACGACTCTTCGTCATAACCTTCATAACTGTTTGTGTTCGTGAAGTTGGTTTTTGCCTGACAATAATATCGTTCGTCATATTGCATTTAAAAGAAGGATGAGTGAAAGGTTGGAAAATAATGAGTCAGTTTTCGAGTTTTTCCTTGTTGATAAAATTTTATGACTCATCACATTACAGCACAACTTCAAAACTGCAACTTTGTTGAATGCTGTGCTTGTAATTTTTTTTGGTTCCATCATAAAAATAACATACCTATACATAACATGTCAGTTAATGAATCAGCATTATAAGTTCTTCAGTTTTTCAGTAAGTGTCACAATTCGACTTTTCTTTATTTCACACAATCGAATAAAAGCCGTGCAATATTATCCCAACTAAAATGCTTTCATTCAAATATTCCAATGAACCAGTAGAGTAGAACTACTGAACTATATTGTATTGGGCCATTGTCACCACATTCTCTATAGAAATTGTAGCTTTAAACTGGCCGGTTAGTTACTTATAGTGGTTAACTTTTTGTTAAATCAGTTTTTGCTGAGGGCCATCTTTTGCATACCTATAATGTTTATTTTTCCAATGGTTTGAACATAGAACGTACTTTGATTCAAATGTACACGTAAAATTATTGAATGATTATAAGGTATCGATTAAAATTTTATGTAGCGCTTGCAATCTCTTATTTCAAAATAGGGAATTTCAAGAATATAGTGTGGTATATTAATATCAACCAAATACTTTTTTGATTGCGGTTTGATATCAATTAAGTCAATGTTTTCGCCATATTAAATCCCAATTTAAATACCTACAAATATTCGAATATAATTTACCTTGTGTGGCTCTTATATGAATATTGCTTAAGCTGAGTTTGTACAGATACTGCTTTTGGCAATTTTACTAAAGTTTGAATATTCACCCTCCATGAAACATCAAGGAAGACAATAAGCCAAGGTATTTGCTGCATATCTTATGTAGCCTTTGACTCCTAAAAAGAACTCTATTTTTATAACAATAGAGTAGAAAACTAACGTTGAATGTTTCTCACGTATAGATAGAAACTAAACTAATCTAACCGCAAGTTAACCTAAAAGGAACTTTATCCTATAAATGATAAGGTACAAGAGAAAAGTACTTATGTAAAGTTTGTAGGGACTATATCGAACAGTAAGCCGATAAAAACTGACCAGTTTGCAAAGCGATGTAACTCTACGAAAAGCTATTTTATGCAGGGTTTATTTTTTTTCAAAGGGTAATGTCTAGTTATGTTATGCCACAGGTAACGCCAAGCATACCTACCAGTTGTATAATTTTTTAGTTTGCATTATTTAAAAGACAAAATGAAGTACCTATATTAGTAACAATTAAACAGTGATGCTCTTTTATCTTTGCAAAATTTATCAGAAGAAAACATTTAAGTTTCAATTTTTTATAACATTTACTTTCGAAGTCTGAATTAGAATAAGTATAGTATGTATGTGCTATATGTGTGCGTGTGTAGCTTAATTAATATGGACATGATGTTCTTAAAGTAAAAGTTATCTTAAAGCCGTAAAAATCCCTGGCATATCGTAATAATCCTTGGCAAAAAGATAATAATTACACTTCGATTTGATAATAATATTTCTAAAGATATAAACAAGTAACTTTCTGTATTGATCGCATTCTATATAACTGTAAGTTCTTAAGCAAAATGAGGTATTAATTATTAAATGTGTATCTCTTATTGCATCTGTGTTGTTTATTGAGTCATATTTGATGATAATATAATGTCAATGCATTTCAATCTATATTTAGTTAGCAATAAGTAAACAAACTTGTAAGTTATGATTACAATTATAATGAAAAGACTATTCAAATTTAGCTATTACTATAGCTAACTTAAATTAGGTTTCACATTCTAACTTACGCGAAGTTGAATATAAAAGAGTAGGACAAAACTATATATCATAAGACAAGATAAACAAGTTTTTATACTTTTTCACAAACCAAAACCGCTTCAAAGTTAACCAAGCTAATGTTCAATTTCGCAAAACTTTTATAATGTGACTTACGTCGTTTTGTATTGGAGCGCTTATGGAAAACCTCATGTTAATAAAAGTACCATCGTTGTATTAACTAGCTGTTTTATTTAATGGCTTGTTTAATATGTAGAATTAAAACCAGGAAATCGACTAATTAATTATTAACTATTTATAAATAGAACCTACCTGTTGTATAGGTACACTAGATATGCAAATCAGAATGTGTTTTCTATAAAAAAATGTTCTAAGAACATTAGCAAAAAATTGAGCATTAACTAATTTGATTAAGTTATTGCCAAATATTTTGAGCTGTTAAAATAGAAAATGATATAAATAGATGAAGAGTTTAAATGAAATAACTAGTTAATAAGTAATTTAATAAAATACGTTTTTACGATGTATTAAATTAGGTACCATTATGAAACGACTATAATAGATGATAAAATTTGTAACGTTTAATGATACAAAATTTTATATCAGAAGATTTAACTGGGTACCTAACACTGTCGAAATTGCTTACATTTCGGTCCTGTTAAAACTTTTTGAAAGATGTGTGAGATAACAGTTGCAGTAGCAATGTTATTATGCAAATTCCAGAAGGACTTACAGATAATTTTATTTGTTTTTTATTTTTTTATTTTATTGGGTCTCGCGGAAGACCAGCGCTGTGAAGGTGTATTACTGAAAGTATGCACCTTCGCAGCATAAAGCTGAGCTAGACCTTTTTGTCGCCTTAGGTTAAGTTTTAATAATTGTAAAATTTATGTTCATATTGACTGGTGACAAATAAAGATTTTTCTATTCTATTCTATAAACAATTGAACTTACACCAATGTCCAAGGTAGAAGTCGATGACATCCTCATATCAGCTGTATCTATAGTAAACACCCCCTCACCAGTCCCAACAGGCCCCACTTTGGCACCACGCGGTGGCATTTTGAAGCACCACACTTTGTAGGTCCGCACCATTTTCCACTGAACTACAACACACACTTATAAAGAACTAAGATTCCGATCACTCACTGTCAGTTTTCATTCAAGATTCGAACGTTTTAATTCAAATATCGAAGACGATTGGCAATATTTTGAATTAGGAACGCGCGCGGCGTGCGCTGGCGCAAGTTGGACGCGATCGAATGACAGGTTTAGGTCATTATGGCGCGAATGACTCACCCCTCAGGTAGTCTGCGCGCCTGGTAGCCTTCGGAAGGCTTCGATAAGATGTGCCTTTGCTTATTTGGTTAAAAAAGATTTTTTCTAGTTCCCACGGTAAATGCTTTTGTGCTTTTGTTACGGTTTTGATTCGTTTGTTTGTTTGTTCACGTTTTGTTATTTTTAGTTTATAAAGCGTGAGAATATGTATTTGAGCGTATATTTTTTGTACATAATGTACTTATTTTAGTTATTAATTTAATTTTAGCACCAAAAAACAATATAGTTGCCTGCTGCTAGGCATGAATTAAGAAAACCAAGGTATATAGCAAAATTTATCTGATTGGCGTGTTGATTGTAACTAACACGTCAATCCAGGTTAATTTTCAAACCACGACTACATTCGTTTCAATATTTTTCTAAATAAGATTATGTAAAAATATTGAGACTCGACCTCACTGTCTAAGACCCTAGATCACGCAGCAGACTAAAGAAGCGCTGCTGGCTAGCTAGAAGAAGTGAAAGACACCAGCGGATGCCGAAGACTGAGCAAAGTGGAGTAGAAACAGTCCACAGATTTCTCAATGAACTAATGTGGCTCCTGAAAAGGCATGAAATAGCGGAGTCAATGAACTCTTCATTAGTCTCTGCATAACACACATAAAACAACTAACTATCGTATCTTGATCTAGGTGTATAAAACTAGTACTTAGCACGCAAACTCCCAGGTTTACACTGGGTTATAACATTACCAGTTATTGCCGGATCAATACCGGGTGTATGGAGAACGTGGGTAAAACCAGGTGATTGTACTTGCTTGTATTGATGACGGGAAATATCGCGTGGTAATAATGAAGCAAAGTACCAAAATATCACTACTCTAAGCTGGATGATAATGTAATTGTGGTATTTAGAAGGGACTCAAACCTAAGGCTCGTATTTATAAAGCGATCTCAAGATTGAGAGCAATATTAAGCTTGGATTTGACAGGTCGTTTTGTACTGAAATGACATTTCTGATACGAACTCAAACTCGCTGTCACTCTTGAGAGCTGATTATAAATACGGGCCTAAGTGTCTTTGGCCTAGCCTCTAATCACTCAAGCCATTATTTATAGAAAAAAGAAACACCTGAGTTAGCCCTACGAATATTTTTTAAATTATGTTTTGTTGTAACACTTCCAGAAGCTAAAATTGTTGAGGATTTTTAGTCCCTTTCTGTCCCGCTTCTCTATGAAGCGTTTCTCTCTAACACAATGTTATCTATAGGTATAATCCCCAAAGAAAGGACATAAATCATTTTTAGTTATCATCAATATCATCATATCAGTAACTGCACCAAAGACAACAGTTACAAAATAGACCTCTTCTTTTTCTACCTGTTTCCGGAATTCCCCACTTTACGGCTGTGTTAACACAGTAACATGCACATTATAAACAATTACGTTTGATTTACTATTGTCAAGATACTGTGCGCAAACAAAAGTGAAAAAGTGGCTGTATCGTATCACATTAGCATTACAGATGAGGTATTACGCGCTAGTGAAAGCAAACGGCAAAATGCTAGCAAGGACATTGCTCTGAGATGACTCATGCACTCTTGCGTGGAATAAACCTCCTTTAAATATGATGGACAGGAGAATGGTAGGATTGTTGAGCTTAAATTCATAGAAAGTGTAATGATAGTCATAGAATTCAATGAATAGATAGAGCCGGATATATTCTAGATAGGTAATATAAGTCGCATTGTTTATGATTAAGCTGCTAGGAAGGCAGTCTGTCCTGGCGCTGGGTAGATTACATCAGTAGAGATCATATAAGAGGTTGAGACTAAAAGACCACAGATAATGAATGAGCTATTAGATCTGAAAATGAACCACGCCGAGGATATGTCATGCGAAGATGATGATGAAGAGGAGTTAGTTGTAAATGATTCAGAATGAAATAGTGTAGGTTAAGTGGCGTTGCAATTATAACTAGCGGATCAGATTCGTAGCCAGAAAGTTATGAAACAATATTTTTAAAAGTTCCCTTTAACCTTTTTTTAACTTCGTAATTTTTTAGTAATTAAAAATTCAATATAGATTGTAATGAAATGTTTAGTATGCTATAAATACTATGCCAACTATCTTTACAAATGCATAACAATGTCCAGATTTATATTAAACCACATGAGGTCACCTCATGTTAAACAACCCATAACAAAATACAATGCACTATTTTACATTCAACAAAATAAGTGACTTTACATGTAACATGTAACAATATAACAAGCAAACCCGTGTGAATAGATATTGTTAAGTTCAAGGATTAAAAATATACTTACCTACATCCGCGCATGGTTCTTCGAATTATAATAACTGCAGGATGATTCAACAGCAAACATCATGAGATTAAATGAGTTTGTGGAGGTATTTTCCCTACAATGTGAAGCAACGAAGAGGGGAGTTTCCTCTATTCTTAGTAGTTCAATGGTACAGTTCAATGTCTGAACTAGTGAGAACTTTTCGTGCCAGTAGTTGAATTAACGAACAGGCAGTACAGGAAAGAATACAGGCGTACAGGCGTTAAATCCTTAGGCTAAGTTAATCTTGGGAACCTTGCCTCGATGTGACGTGCTGGACGAAATATTTTTATAGGTTAGGTTAAGTTGTGCATTATTTGTGCTAATTGTTGTTAAAAATAAATAAATCTACTCCACCCCATTTTTAAACTAATTTTGTTGTTTATGTTTTAGGACACCATATGGGGTTTTAAGTCAGTCTTCAGCTCGGCAAACATGGTCTTCTTTTACCTGGATGTTATTTTAAACCAGTGAAGACGACGAAGTACTTATTTTTATTTTGTGTCTGCAAAACTTCGATGGCTTCGATGATCTTTTTTTTACTCTACTCGAAAGAAATAAAGTCGAGGCCTATGGAGGGCTAAGCACAATAAACAGCATGAATTAGTACAGTTCTAATTGGTTCCGATAGAATCTGATAAATCGCAGGTGGGTTTCCTTTTTCAAAGATTCGCAAATTTTTTACTTATTGACAGACTAATGTTATTTCGTGGAGGTATGCACACTTTATCTTTAAAATAATCATGAAAATAAATTATGATTTTAATTTATTATAATTGAGTTCTATTCGTGTAAGTTATTCGCAATCCTTGGAACTTTGGCCTACCGAGAATCTTAACATAATTATTATTATCTACCTCTACCACTCTGGGTATGCTCATCCCATCATGGAATGTATGATGCTTCATCCTGCATCATGTTATTGTCGCGGAGTCGCGCGGATAAACCAAGAACATTCGTGAATCGAACTTACTCGGACACAGGAAGAAAGATCCAAACGCGCAAACAATTATTTTTTTATGCCGCTTACCTGCGCCTAACAATAGTTGAGAAGTACACAAGTTGTTTGTCAAACTGGAGAACAATAGGAATCCCGAATGTTCTGCGACCACCGCGAATACCGTGATGTAAACAACCTAACAAAAGGGCGATCTGGAAGATTCGGTATTGAATTACGGGATATAAAAGCACCTCCGTCCGGCCCAGAAACCAGTCTTGTTTCGGATAACGAATCTAAGCGATCTCGGAGTGAACTGAAGAAGTGAATAACGACGACTACGAACTGCGATAAACGGACTTTGTGTGTGCCTAGTGATTTGGTTTTGTGATTTAGTGTTAAATAAAGTGTGTGTGACCATTATCGGCGTTTTACTCCGATTTATCGAACCCTCGGACGTAACATTATTTAAGATTTATACTTTTTTAAATATAACTTCTTTCGCCGTTATTCGTGTCACAAGCGTCACAAGCCACCAAATCACTGACAACCTGACAACTTTGACACCTAAAGATCCACCTTAAAAATCAAAACACATTTTACGAAAATCAATCATTTTCTCAATATTAACTGAATAAAAACAACATTAAAATGGACCTACCTGAGATCCAGTGCCGCGAAGACATGGCCATCGACCTGGTGGTTTCAGTCCTCAACAAGGCTCAGGAAAAGCTGGGAAGGCGGCAGACCCTCAGAGAGATTGCTCGTAAGATTCCGGTCCTTCTTATTATTTCTTTTATAGTTCCGGTATCAGAGATTTTAAACTAACGTGGTTCTTATCATCTTCATCAGCCTGCATCAGTCCACAGCTGTACATACGCCACTCTGATGGCACGCCTCTCAGCTCGGTCATCAGCCGTTCTCATCCAATCCCTGTCTGCTTTCTTACAAACATCATCGCCCCATCTTATTTCAGGACATCCTTAACTACATCTGCTGCTGGTTCTTACTACGACCACTATTTTTTTCGAGGGTTGGCGCACGCAAGTTAACCTTTGGGCGTTTAATCACTCATCCATATGAGATCCGTATCCGGAAAAATACTGTATGAAACGTATATAGATGGGTTTGGGATTAGTGCACTAAAAAGGCCAAAACAGATACGAATTGGATACGAATCTAATACGGATAAGTGCACAACGCTCTTACAGGTTCTAAGTCTTAGGATGGTCTTATGAGTAAAAAAACCCTCATCCACTTTCTTAATTGGTTGGCTGGAAACTAGCTTTGTATGTTCGATGTGGATGGATATGTTGGGAGCTACGGAAAATGAATATATATAATGACTTACTTTTATATTTATCCAAATGCATATTTTCCCTGCAGAAACCCGTCGAGTCTTCGCGAACCAAGCCATCATCTCCCTGGCCGGCTTAAAGCTACCGCTGGCCATCACCGGCGAGAGGCTTATCAGGGAAGCCATCGAGAAGGTGTGGAAGCTCACCGACACCTTCCTCTACTATCTAAAGTACCTGGAGGCCTCGCAGGATGAGTGCTCGCAGTATTATTACTATGAGGTCAGCTTTTTTATTTTTTAGTTTGTGTTAGCAAATTAGTAAATATCAGGCACAATTTCTTGCCAATTCGACTGGTGGATGCCAGGTGAAGTTTATTACTTGGATTGTCGCTGTAAAGTTGTCTGCTTGTCGGTCTTCTAAAGATTATTCTTCGATAAGTGTGTTATAGGAACTCCAATTAACTCTATCTTACTGGTTCCCCTTCTACCATCAGACGTTTATACCAGGAGGCTAGAATCTGCATTTTATTGCCATTTCATCAATTTGCTAAGCATGCATGAGTGCTCACACTTAGATAGTAAATTCTCACAAAAACATGGGGGAACTTTTATAAGAAATAAGAATAAGAAATATTTATTATTTATGACGCCACAAACACACACAGTAAAACAAAATGACATAAACAAGAACAAAAGAACAAAAATAAACAAAAGAACAAAACATTACCTAAATAAATAGAAAGAACATAAATGCTACTGGAATGTGTCGCGACGTCACAATAAAAGGACCGCACTCAGCTTATGCCGCAATCCTGTGAGATCGCTTGTGAGATCGCTTTTAACCTGTATCCTTCTTTTCAAATACTTATAAAGAGTTAACCTTTTTCTTTAATATTTCTTTCGTCTCCATATCAAGATCCTACATTTCTTCGTAGAAGGTCTACATTTCTTCATACAGTTTAAGTGAAATGTGGTTTTTTTACAGGCGATATTCAGCCAGCCTACAGTGCAGTATCCTGTGCCTCAGGTGACAGCGTCAGTCTTCTTTAGAGTGGAGGATAAACATATTGAACCACCAGCATCACAAGGGATTCCTTTGGTAAGATTAATGCTTCTCTTAAGAATAATTCTACTTCCATGCTGGACTGGGAGTGATAGAAAAACATAGAATGTGCCAGCTGCATCTCCTCCCGGGCATGCTGTAAAAGTCAGCTAAGGGATTTGAGGGTTTCAGTATTGTAATTTAGGCGATGAGCTGACAACCTGTCACTATAGCAATATATAGATCCATCTGAAATAACCCTCAAAACTTGTCAGACGTGGCAGAACGACCTTTGTTTAGGTCGTTTACGCTCTGCCTACCCCATTAAGGATAAAGGCGTGAATATAATATGTATGTATGTAATGCTATCTTTATCTAAATCGTCCAAAGATTAAAATTAAAAGATTATCAATTATGTCAGCCAATCTCCCGGAGATCAACCTTCTGCGCGGGACTAGTTTTTAGTGATCGAGTGTTTGCGCAACACACAAGTGCACTCTCCATTCCTTCAATCTCTAATTCTCATGGAACAAACCAGAGAGAAATCAGGCGCAGGACCAATTATTTACATGCCGATCCGGCAGCATGGATCAACTTTTCAGACAATCAGGTGGTCAGCTTGCAATGTAAAAGTAAAATAAAGTAATCATTTATTTTAGTGCAAAGATACATAATAGGTAAAATTTACATTCTTAACTTATTAAATACCACTAAAAAAGGTAGTCACTCAGCACATGCTGTAGCACTAAGCACTACAACGCTGGTCTTCCGTGGTACCTAGTTGTGCTCGTAGCACAGTCAAGACAAACTAATGACTTAAAAAAAATAGACAAAATAAAATGAGAACGTTTTTAAACAGTAACAATACTACCAAACAAATAACAGAAATAACGAAAGTGAAGAAACATAAATAACAGAAGTGTGAGGGTTTATTACTTAATTCAATGTCTTCCGAACCAAACAACAACACCAAGTCGTTACCCCCCATCGGGAATCGAACCCGGGGCTACCGAGTCGATTCGATACCCTAATGGCTCATGGTTCAAAAACATGGTAGGTAACTCAAAATGACTTTTAACGATAACATACTCCCTCAACTCCCTGTAACTCGTATGTATGTAGGTAGATAGATAACTGCCTCCGTGGTCTAGCGGTCTGAGCCATGGGCTCACGACCCGGAGGTCCCGGGTTCGATTCCCGGCGGGGGACAACGACTTTGTGTTGATGTTTCTAGTTTGGTTAGGACATTGCAGGCTGATCACCTGATTGTCCGAAAAGTAAGATGATCCATGCTGTTGGATGGCCATGTAAATAGTTGGTCCTGCGCCTGATTTCTCTCTGGTCGTGTCAGTCAAACTGTCCCATCAGAATAAGAGATTAAAGGAATAGAGAGTGCACCTGTGTATTGCGCAAACACTTGGGCACTAAAAACTAGTCCTGCGCAGTTGGCCTATCTCTGGTAGATTGGCCGTCATCACCGAAAATCGGTGGGAGGACTATTATTATTATTATTAGATAGATAAACACAATTAGGTCTACGTGACTTTGTTAATGTTCCAATGACATTTGACGAATATTGTATTTTTTCAATACATACGTATGCAACCATGCATTCGCACTTTATGGTCATTGTGGCTAGTGACTCTGTAACTCATTGCCTTATTGAACTTATTGTTTAACAAACGTACCACAACCTACAACAGCTAATAAAATAACATAATAATTAATTACTCATCGATCAGCTGACTAAAAGGCTGTGAAATTGATTTTCTTTATTCAAAAAAAAAAAAGTTATTTTTAAATGAACCTCCCACGGACTTACCATACAAATTAACTTGAGCAGCATCTGCTCTGTGATTCAAACCGCCTGGTAGCACAGCTATTGGGCCTCTGACATGGTTTGTTTAACGATCACTATCAAAGACAGCGATTGGGAGCGACAGGTTAACGTGCCTGAAATCCTTTTTCTTTTCGGACAATCATAGTGATTCAGCCTGCAATGTCCTAACCAAACTGGCGAAAATCTCAGTTACAACTTGACAGATATCAGTGTTCCTTCTGTTGGAATCGAACTCACGGCCACAGAATCAGGAGCCCATGGCTCAGACCATTAGACCACGGAGGCAGTTGAAGAATCAAGGATTGAAGGCTTTATATCTTCCAGATGATCTTCAGAGTGGAAGGGCACCACACCAATCACGATGTGCGCTACGTCAAGCTGATCCCTGATTGGATCCTGGAGGTGATGATGATGAAGCTCAAGTTCTTCAAGCGCGTCGAGAAGATCAGGATATTCTGAGTGATTTTATAATGATGATTGTATTAAATACATGTTTTACTTGGTTAACAGTATCGTTTCTGTAGATTCTTTCTTTTCGAGTAGGTTTTCGAGTCGACATACAACCCGGTGAACCCGTGTCAGATTTCTAAAAAGAACAGCCAAAATTCCTCTGAGATGGTTTATGTAACGACCACTATCAAAGACAGCGACCGGGACCGACGTGCCCTCAGAAGCATGGAATAGGTGAATTAGCTTGCATTGTCCTAACCAACTATCTAAATAAATAAATATGAACTTAGTATTCCTCCCGTGGGAATGGAACACACGACCTCCGGATCAGGAGCCACGAGAGCACATAGGCAGTTGGTCCATAATCTGGTTCCAGATGATGTTCAGGGCGGAAGGCCACCACGCCGCACGACGTGCGCTACGTCAAGCTGATCCCTGATTAGATCTTGGAGGTGATGATGATGAAGCTCAGGTTCTTCAAGCGCTTCGAAATATCAGGATATTCTGAATACTTATTCTTATTATAATCATCAAATTACATGTTCTTTTGTTACGAATTTGGTGTCTGTTGTTGTAACGAAGTGGATATACGAAAATCACTCACCCGCCCGACTGACATCATAAAGTCTACTCCATAGTCCATATCTTCGGCTAGCTGCATACAAATTATTAAAACAATATGGTGGAAAAAAGAGTGTGTGATTCATCAAAAACGCATTAACCAGGCGCCTTAACCTGAGTCACCTTAGATATTTGTAAATAACAGACTTGATATCACTGATATGATAAATGATAATGCAGATGGTTTTTATTCACCATAACTAACCTAAACCTAAATAAGCGAACCTATACCTAAGCAATCTTTCTAAGCATACGTAAAATAAATAGCCACATTTCTACATCTACACATAGGTACCTACATGTTTGACAAGTTTCGAGGGCTAATACAGATGATGATTATGTATATTGCTATAGTGACGGGTTGTCAGCCCATCGCCTAAATTGAAAAACACTGAAACCCTCGATTCCCTTAGCTTATTTTTACAGCATGCACGGGAGGAGATGCAGCGGGCATATTCTATGTTTTTCTATCACTCCCAGTCCAGCATGGAAGTCTACACACACGGAATAAACCGTCATTTTGGATGTAAAATAATTCTGACATATTTGTGGTTGTTTACCACATTTGATATTTCGGACGGGTTTTCTCCATATTCATATTTTCATCGACATTTCTGTTCAGTAAGTCTGGGGAAACTCCTGCCAAAGGTTCTAATAAGAAGCAGCAATATTAAGCATAAATTTGCCTCTCTATGAAGAAGACTGGTGAACTCCGGTTCAGCGTGACACTTTATAGTAAGCGAAAGTAAATAGTTACTGTTGGGTGAGTCACAATACTATGTTTGGTGATCAGTTTTACCAGCAAGTCTGCGTTTGCACTGTGAATAACTGTAGAGACACACAGTAACACCGTGCCATAGAATATACTTTATAACCGTAATATACTTTTAAAATTGTTGACATAATTATAATTTAATTGTTACATAAATGTTATTATTAGTATTTTTAATTTTACATATATGTTGTATTTTTGCATTGTAGTTTTGGGTTTATACCTGTAGATAATGTATTTGATTTAATTAGAATAAACGAATTGAATTGAATTGCTTGCCTAGCAGCTTGCCAATAGAATGTGGCAACTTAAGTTCACCCAATTTGGGAGAAGCCACTGGTCTATGTTCTGCAATGAACTTACAAAGAAAACACCTGATATACTCGTAGACAAGGGCGGATCTAGGATTTGTTTCTTGGGGGGGGGCACAAGTATGTAAAGTGCTTCTAAGTATGTACTGTGATGGAACCTCTACAGTACAAAGAAACACCGTTCCAGGTGAGTCCCCCCCCCCCCCCCCCCCCTGAATTCGCCTATGCCCGTAAAATTCTGAAGATAACACTCTATCGCTTAGGTATTCTTGTAGAATTTGAAAGTTTAAAAGAATTGATAAAGTCAATGCAGTGGTTATTGAATAGGCCAATCAAAATTGTAACAAAATATACACCATGCACTGAACACGAGTAACTATAAGCGTACGAATTGTCACCGTATTGCCGTAGGTCAAGTGCGGAGTTGAAGATCAACTTCTAGACATGTTTCCTTTTCCGCATCTACAAAGTCATTTTGTACCATACTAGGTAATTTATCTTCTCTACAAATACCTCATACGACTCATTCCATCACCTTTATAAGGTAAGTACCATTTTATATTCTTATAACGTTATAACTAGTATTGCACGTGAACGCATCAAAATCAACAATTCCTATCACATGCGAATACCAAACATACCACTACAATGCAATGGTGGGGATTGGCGCTTGGTAGAGTTGTGACAACTATCTATACTACAGCTGCCTATTAGCTTGGTATAAGACATACATGACGCAGACTGTTTGAAAAGGTGTACCTACCTACCAAGGCTCTCGTCAATAGTTATACGGTATACATAGAGACTTATCCTTTATTCGTAGCATAGGCTCGTATTTATAAAGCGACCTCAAGATTGAGAGCAATATTAAATTTGGATTTGACAGGTCGTTTTGTACTAAAATGACATTTCTGATACAATCTCAAATTAGCTGTCACTCTTGAGAGCTGATTATAAATACGACCCATAGAGTTACCTATTGATGCAGGTCGTAGCAGGATGCAGGCAGGACATACAATGGGAACAATTTGGCAGCGCACAAAAAACGTTGTCACTTGTGATTTTCTATGATGAATAAAGGGGATGTCAATAATTTTAGTCAAGATTTAGTTAAGTCGGATCCTCACCCATTCGATAGCGATGTGGGCAGACATAGAAACAATTATGACAAATCTATAAGGGTTCCTATATCCTATTCGACTACCCCGTAATAGTCCGTAGTAGTAGACCACGGGGTCTACGTCTACGGTAGATATCCTTCCAAATTTCCTAAATAATTTGAGCCGCCTTTCGAAATTTCTTCTCTTATGACAATGTGGAATTCTTCAGCCCCCCTTTTAACCCTTCTATGTTACTATCTTTAACGCATCGTTACTATGGTAAAAAAGAACAGACGATGCAGCTAATAATGTCCGAACCATTTTTAGTCCACAGGCCAGCCCATCTCTATTATACTCTGATTATACGAACCGAGTGACCCACAAACTGTGACAAGGTACCACATACCACTAGTGAATGAATCATACGTAATACACACACGGACGCGAGGTAACTGTTAGTTATGTATGTGTGTGTAGTAAACGAGATAAGTCATCTGTGGACAGCGGATATAGAGATTCTAGAAGAGGTATGAATATGAATTATAGGTCCGTATTTATAATCAGCTCTTGAGACTGACATCGAGTTAAGGTTGGTATCAGAAATGTCATTTCAGTACAAAACGGAAACGCTTTATAAATACGACCTATAGATACCTAAGCTTAACCGAGGTTGGATTTTTATTAGTGTTGAAACTGATCACATTCAAACCCAAGAAACTTGGCCCGAAACAAAGTTTGACTTTCAATTTTGTATGGAAGTGCAAAGTACTTCGTGTATAATAATACAATGTTTCTAGGAGATAGTTGAATTCATCGCCAGCACACACGCAAGTTTCGGGTACCAGAAACTAGTAAATATTTACTATAAAACACTTGATCATAATTTCATCAATAAAGTCAATGCAATTCCTTGAAAATGCTTGCACCAAGTATTTTGCTGGGAGGAAAATTACTTACCAAGTTTTTTTTATCCTTTACTTTATTCTAAACAAGCAAAAACTAAACCGATACACAGTACAAATAATATTTAAAGCATCAAATTATTTACATAAAATACTGATAAAAATAGCGGAATCGTTTTATAAAACAGGTGGTCTAGCCTCTTCCAGCAAACTTGTCGTACAATTTGTAATCGCGCGCATTGCTCGATCAGTCACTCGCCGCTGCCGTAAGAAAACGCGCGAACTTTACGATTCTTTATTTGAATTACTATAATATTCTTAATTCAAATTTAAATTTTCTTTTTACGCTGTGAGAAAATTGACGGTATATTTTCGTGCAGTGACTTAGTGTGTGTTCATAATGGGTGCTTTAGATTGTGTTTCTACGGATAGAATGAAATCTACGGAAAGTACAGAAGTGTTTACCATTAATGTGGGATCCAATTCATGTTTGGATGAACCGGTAAGCTATATTTCTATTAAATTTTTTCCAACCATTTTTACAGGAATGAAATAAACAGCTGATTATTGGTAGAGTTCATTCATTCATTCAATTTAACTTATCTCGTTTTCATATCGGGGTCGCAATCAGCACAATTTGACCAACATTTTGATAGTGGCGTTTATTTTGATAATCTGTTTTTATAGTAGTATTAAGATTTAGAATTATGTTTAGAAGATTTTTAATAAGCAGCCCCTTCTTATCTTTTTATAATTGAACTTTGTTCTATAATTGAATCTTATATTTGAACTTTGAACTAGCGACTTAATGGATTAAATCAATCATATTTGACAAGATTGCTCATAGGTCAAGAGATAAATTTTTGGCAGTCACTCGAATGATAAAATAATTTACATAAATGTACATAGTGATCTACAATGTCTCAGTACCTACAAACAAATAAATACTACCTTGTTAGGTACCTATATGATAATTTTCAGTCTAATAATATCGTAATAACGTCATTTATTTATAGAAAGCGTATCTTGATTATTTACATACGAGACAATACAAGGTTAAATATTTTTACTACTTAAATCTTGACGAACTGGTTTTTTTTTAAGATTTATCCTTAGTCGCCTTTTACGACACCCGCGGGAAGTTATGGCCCATAACTTATGGGGTGATGCTATTCTAACCCGGCACCACACGGGCAATTGCAAAAAATGCCGTTAGCAAACAGGAAATAATTATTATTGGAGATAGACAATCTTGCGTGCATTGATCGTAGCGTGTGATAAGATCGTAAATCAATTGATTATCTATAATCACTCTAGTGATTAAAATTGCATTTTGTGTGTACGTGTGTGTAGGTTTGGAGACTAACACACAAACTTGTATCCGTCTTTTTCTGGTTTCAAAGTTTATATTTTTAAACCACTATGTTACCCACCATATCACTCCCACCCTGGTGGTATAGTGGGTGGGACTAACACCATACCAATATACAACGTGTAACAGAAAGGGTATATGCATCGAGAAAGGTGTGAATCTACCCATGAAACTGAACAACTTTCCCTAAGACACATGGATCGAAATATGAAAAAAAATTGACTTTCCATACTAAATGCGCTATCAGCATTTTGTATGTAAGGTAATTTTTTTTTGCTTTTTTCGACCTATGTTCCTTAGGGAAAGTTGTTCAGTTTCATGGGTAGAATCACACATTTCACGATGCATAGCATATACCCTTTATGTTACACGTTGTATAGGTACCACCATTGCCACCGTCGTATGCGCACAAAGGCTATGTTCCGTCTGTGCGAAGCTTTTGGAGTTTCTTTAAAGCTCTCTTCAACCGTCGACTCTGCCTTGGTCAGACCTACACTCCAAGCCAAAATAAAAAAAATATATTGTGGCGATCTCATCAAGATTATGTACTTCATTAATAATTATTTCTTACGTCAATGCAGCTCTTCTTTCGCAGAAAAATACGCGCTTAGAAGATTACTAGTTATTCCCTTGATTTTTATTGATAATACTTAAAAAATATCTTTAGATAATTTCACACCTGCGGAAACATTGTCGCTATTAGATTTTTAATCACGTGTCATAGTTATAATATAAATCATTGATTACAAAGTACTTAGTCTAACTTTTATAATATTTCTAGGGTATAACTGCCTCCGTGGTCTAGTGGTCTGTGCCATGGGCTCTCGAAACGGAGGACCTAGGTTCGATTCCCAGAAAGGGGAACACAATGTTGATATTTGTTAATTTATCACTTTGTGAGAATTTACCCAGTTTGGTTAGGACATTGCAGGCCGAATCACCTGATCGTCCGAAAAGAAAAAGGATTCACGTTAAGCCGTAGTCGTTGTACACAGAACCAATGTCAGAGGCCTATTTGCTGTTCTATAAGGCGGTTTAAAAATCTCTGACACTAGGGTTCATCGGGTTGATCGACTCGAAACCTACACGACAGAGAGAGATAGCGGATACTTGTTAAGTTTGCCCTCTCAGATTTTATTTAAGACTATAATTTCGTAAGAGCTAAATGGTGTGCAGTTATCGCAATAATATTATGCTTATAATGAAAATAAACGCGATAACATTTAAATATACACGTGTTTAAATTGATTAATTATTATTAATAGGGGTGTCAATTGTTTAATATCTTTAAATTTGATATTAATACAGATAATTATGTAGAGAATAGCTTATGTAAATTGATAAAATAGGTAAAAATAAAATAAATCACTTTTTTGACCAATAAATTGGAGCCACTTAATAATGTCGAGTTGACTAAACATAATTGTGATCTAATCTTAAAGGCATAATCAAAATAATAACTTCCTGTACCTACCTATGTTTCAAAATTATTTTCAGTGAATCTTGATTTTCACTACCCACCCGTACAACAGTACGTACAAGTTGGTAATTTCTTACTTGTAAAGTAAATTGGGAGAGACTTTAGTTTTTTTTTTTCAACTAATACAGAAATAATGAATTGTTGGCATGACCCTACAGAACTGTATTATGAGTACACATACAATGATAAGCATTGTACACAGTTATAGAGAGTCTAGGAGCCAATACACAGTGAACTACAGTACTAAGAGAGTTAGTATCGGAAGTATTAATAAGTATCAAACAATCGCAGGCGCAGAAAATCATATATACTAACTCTATACTATATCATGGAGTACTTCATTTAAGTACTATATCTACCTCAGTATTAGAGATAATTCCTTCCTCAGTAGGTATAATAATCGTTGAATTTAAAAGTGACCGTTCTGTAAAAACAGACAGAGGTGGCATCGGACATATGCGACGAAAACGCGTCATACACCAAAAAGTGGGCATAGTGCTATGCTATCTAATGTATGGAGATTTGGAAAAGTGGGCATAGTGCTACAATTTGTACGAAAATATTGAAAAGTTGACTAAGCGCGATAGTGGGCATCTCGCTACGAAATCGTCGTATTCAGAGTTCAGACGGGTCCAATCATTACATAAAAACCAGAAGTCATTAAAATCTGTTGTGGCATCAGGTTAGACAGAATGACGCTGGTCTGTTCCCTCCTGTTACGAACTACGAAGACACTCGTAATAGGGCCGCAATCATAGTCGAGACTCAGAACCGCACTTAGGAGTCGATCAAGCAAGTTTAAATTAAACTTTTACTCAGAACTTGAGTAGCTTGTTAATTTATAAACGCAACCGCACTCAAATCAGGTACGTATCAGCTAATTCGAGTTCATAATCGTGAGTCAGTCTTTTTCTTCTTCTTTTAACTTATTTGGCTATTGCAACTGGCAAATCTGCCAGTGTCAAGGCTGCTTTCACCAGATTTTCCTTAGTTTGGCTAGGACAATGTAGGCTGAATCACTTGATAGACTGGGGAAGTTATACAGGGTGTTAAAATCAACTATAAGGGACGTATGGGAAAGTTATACAGGGTGTTAAAATCAGCTTTACGGGGTGTAAGGGACAGTTATACAGGGTGTTAAAATCAACTTTACAGGGTGTATAGAGAAGTTATATAGGGTGTCAAAATCAACTTTATTCTGTGTATAGGGAAGTTATACAGGGTATTAAAATCAACTCTACGGGGTGTATGGGAAGTTATACAGGGTGTTAAAATCAACTTTACAGGGTGTATAGAGAAGTTATACATGGTGTTAAAATTGATTTTGACCCCCTGTATAACTTCTCTGTACACCCTGTAAAGTTGATTTTGACACCCTGTATAACTTCCCATACACCCCGTATAATTATTTTTAACACTCTGTATAACTTCCCTATACACCCCGTATAATTGATTTTAACATCCTGTATAAATGGCGCAAAACACATGGCTGATACGCACTTAATACGTGACTAGCGACACATCCCGAGTGCGCGCCCGCGTTCTAAATTTGAATTATAATGTTTATAAATTAGGAGCGACTCGGCTGAAGTCTAAGTCGTGATAGCGTACCTAAGTAGGAACTAAAAATTAGACTGAGTAAGACAGGTGACTTAAAACTCTACATAAAACTAGTATCAAATTTGAGTGACTTTTATAAATACAAGCATAAATGTTTAAGTGTTCACTTATCCCGTTGTTTACAATTCATCACTACACAGAGCTGTTACGCCTTATAGTCGTAATTATGTGTATACTGGGTGTAAGGGACAGCGCACAGGGATTGCTAAGGCTCGTATTTATAATCAGCTCTCAAGAGTGACAGCGAGTTTGAGTTCGTATCAGAAATGTCATTCCAGTACAAAATTACCTGTCAAATCCGCACTCAATATTGCTCTCAATCTTGAGATCGCTTTATAAATACGAGCCTTAGTCAGCGAAATTGAACAAATTTCACCAAAAAATTCTTTCAGGAAATGAAAATAAACTTTTTACTCTATGTTTTTACTGTTTACTTTCCTATACAAAGATGACCACTTCGATTAGACAATTCGTATGGGAAGGCCTTTTTTTTCTGGAAGTTGTTCAGTTTCATTGACTGAGTACCCCTATCGTTCTGCGGTGTCCCATACACCCGGCATATGGGACATCAAGGTTGCACCTAAAAATATACCCTCAAAATCATCTCAAAATACACCAATTTTGAAAGGGCTTTGTAAATGATTTTTCTTATAATTCGACCTTTGGTGTTCAATTTCATGGGCAGAGTATCATCTTTTACGGATGATTCCCCCTTTCGCGCCTTGTACAGAAGATGGCATCAGAGGTATTTGTTCTATAAATAAAAAACGTCATTATTATAAAACTGTTGCGGCATCGGATTATTTAATTTATTTTATTTTATTTTTATTTTTTAGGAAAACCAACAGCTATTACATCACGGTACTTAAAATTAATAAAAACAGAAAGCCAATTACAGGTCTTCACAGATAATACCAAAATGAAAAAATAAAAAAAAACACACTTGAACACTCACAATTGCACCGAAGGTATAACTTGATACATACATTACACAACAGATCAATATGTTACTAAATAATTTAAAAAAATGAAAATGAAAAAATGAAAAATGAAGTTATGTCAGACCAAAAATATCTATGTTGCTTGGTTACCATTAAAAAAAGACTGGCTAAGAAGACGCCTGGCTGTCTCGCACGTGGTATTGAATAGATCTAGGTTGTATTTATCAGATAAAGTATTAAAATTTTTAGAAGCTCGCAAAATGTATGTGTTTTGGAATGACGCCGAAGACGTTCGTAACTAAACTGTCCACTTATCCCGATGTTTACAATTCATCAAGCACGGAGCTGTTACCCCTTATAGTCGTAATTATCTATAAGTGGGGATCAAGGTACAAGCGGGGGCGTATCCATAGGTCGCTGGTTCAAATCCGGCTCGAAGGACCAATATTAAAATCAAAAACTGCCTTCGATCATAATTCTTTACTATGACACCAAACAAAACCAAAACATCAAAGTCATATATCAAAAAAGATGGCTAAGCTGCCAGTTACCAACAGACGGTATACACGGTGTCTGATGCAGCTGCTGATTATCTTAACCCTTTACGGCATTCGAGTCCAAATATGACCACAATTTTTTTATCAGTTATTTTCACTCAGTAAAGGTAACTAAACAAAAATAAACTATCAAAAATGGGTGGTCATATTTGGACTCGTATGCGTTAATGGTTTAAGTGTTTAGAGTGCAATCTGAGTTACATAATCTACCATAACAGTCTCAACTGCCCTCTATTGGACATGAGCCTCCCCCGTTGCGTTACATAATCTAGCATAACAGTCTCAACTGTCCTTTATTGGACATGAGCCTCCCCCGTTGGAGAGTATTTGCACTACTTACTGAGAAAGTGCACTTGCGCAGTGCAAGTGCAACCAGGGAACGCGGCTGCCCATGTACCCTGAATCTATTCACTTAATCAACTTTTACTATACTACCTATACCTAGGAAAGGTATATATACCTATTTATACATATTTCTTTTGTATACCAAAGAATTGAATTCAGAATTAGCTGAATAACATCTGCAGATAGTAAATTTCAGACTTGAAAAAAGAGTTCCACTGACCTGAACACTTTTATATAAATAGTTCCAATCAAGGGTACAAAGTGTACTTTTAAAATAACCCCCTCTCTGACGTCATCACTGTGACGTCACATAATGTCACTGGGTCACAGGTTCCCCTAATGAAACTACTGACCCAGGCCAGTCCAGGCCAAATATAGGCTTACAAGAATTCAGGTCATGCGACTTTGAACCCTGGGTGTATGGTTACAGTGCACCAAATTGAACCTAATTTGAATTGAGTAATTAATTTTGATGCACTAGATCGGGTTACAGTCTGATCTGGTTAGACATGAGACTACATTTCTGACTTCTTTACATATTCTCACGATTTTTCAGTGTATCTCATTGTGTGATCTTTGTCTTTGTATTGATTATATGCCCGAGGCTTTACTACCACACTGCGAAAAAGATGCGCGTCCCTGATGCGCCGTGTGCGGAGCAGCCCCAACATCATTCTGCAACATATAGCTGACAGGATTGACTACCCATACATGCAGCACTCTCAAGGGCTTCATGCCCCAGTAATCAAAGACAAAGAAATTTATCACTTACCTACCTTACTAACATAGTTCTAAGTCTAACAATGTGAGTCAATGTTACTCGAATAAATAAATTTATTTATTTATAATTATAGAAAACATGCTCAGATCCCGCTCCTACGCGCAGCAGCGTTTTCACTGCGTGGTTTCCAAACAAACTAGACGCATAGGGCTGGTTTTTGAAGTTTCAAAATTACTAAAGTTTTTTATTTTTCGCACACAGTTTTTGAACCATTTAACCAACCTAAAACATTAGTTTGTGTCAGTTTAGGTACTTGGAAAGGGAGAAATTTAGGTATTTGAGTTTTCGATCTGTATTGGACGAAAAGATAATTATAGATGAAAATTTTACTTTCATGGTAATAACGAGGTAATAATTGATGTACATAGACATTTTGTGTCATCTCTGTCCACGGGAATCCTAATATTTAACCAGTACCTAGCAAGTCGCCCAACAAGCTCTAAAAGAATATTACAATTGGTAAAATAGGTGTTACACGTTTTAGAGTACTGATATCTGTTGTCTTAAATAGTTTGTGTCAAATTCATCCATGATGTTTATAGATATTTAATTTTTTTATTACAACAGCCTGTAAAATCCACAAAAGAAATTGCAAGTCATTAGAGTTTACTTGTTTTTTATTTTTATGGTGTATCAAAACAGCATTCATAATTTGTGTCGTTTTTATCCACGAACTACCAAGTATTATTTTTATTATATTAAGAATGGCGAGCGCGGGGTACTTCGCGGGCGCGGGCGGGGTGTGGCGCGGCGGCGAGGTGGCGCGGGGCGCGGGCGCCAGCCAAGCGCCGCGCCATGTCGCTCGCTCGCTCGCTCGGTCAGTCAGACGCGCAGGCACGTGCTGTTTGTTTATTCATTGATGTAAAATGTGACAAAACACTTTTGGTCTCGTAGTAGGGTAAATATGCCTAACGTCGCCCCCCCCCAAACGTCGGCCATCTACACGTATTCAGCTTGCTTTAAGTTCATAAAGTAATAATTGGGGATTGTGCCACACGTATTGCAACCTTAATTTATACTTAATACGTACAAACCGTTACCATCCAATTACGTCACTCGCTCATCGCACACTGAGCGTCAGTAGAGTACGCACCGTTGAAGCGTCAAATTCTTCGCTAAAGTAGCTTACTTGCTGTGAGTACCCACACTTCGGGGATTTATGTTAAAAACGTTTTACGTTTATTTTATTTAATATTAAGCTGTTTTGTCACTAAATAGTAATTTTTACTACATTTTGACATAGTTTTTGCAACATTTTACGTATTGGTTTAAGGGAAAAATAGGGGGCCGCCCTTAGAACACGAGTTTTGGCTTAAAAGCGCAATCTCGGCCGGGCCGACTTAAAGCAAATGCAGACTGTTTTATAAATTCAACGATTTAACGAATTTTATTGGCTAACTATGAAAATTTGTAAGAGTTATAGGTACATAAATCTATTTCACGTTTAATCACCAAATTACGGCCGGGGGGATATTAGTTGAATCTCGATTAATAAGGTACACAAAACAGGGGCCGACTTTAGAAGTATTATAGATCGTAATGTCGGCCAGACTCGAAATTTGCGCCACTATACATGCTGAATGTTTTTTAATTTATTCTTTCTTTTAATTTATTCTTTTAACTTATATCCTCAAAAGTTCATATTTATTAATATGATGATTTTATTTTATTATTTATAAATAAATATTATAAACAAGTGAGGTTTGGATATAGCTGTCACCGTAATATTGCATAAACCGTTAGATATAATCTATCTTAGGAAATTTATAATCTAACCTAACCTAACCTACCGATAGTATATAAACTGACGAGTAAGTTTGTAAACTAACAGTTGTTACAATTTAAAGCTGACATAGGCATACCTACTAGGATTTCTAAAAGTGTTCGTAAGAATCTATTTGAAAATAAATGATTTGACTTTGAGGAGTTGACATTATTGAAAACATTTTTAGGACAAAATATGGTTTAGGATAGGACAAATATCCTTTGGAACTTGTTGCTATCTATTAAATTTATGCTTATATTATATAAATCATATTAATAATATTTTTCATTGTCTTAATTTTAAACATCCTATACGCGGCCGACATTTGGGAAAAGTGGGACCGACCATTTGAAAACGGCCGACTATTGGGTTTTTTGGACCCGTCTGAACTCTGAATACGACGATTTCGTAGCGAGATGCCCACTATCGCGCTTAGTCAACTTTTCAATATTTTCGT
>JARACY010003979.1:0-29518 GCA_029255725.1 Scrobipalpa atriplicella | reverse complement strand
CTACGGTATATGGGTTAGACATCAGCTTATACTAAATGAAAGTAGTTCAGGTATACGCACCCACAAGCAGCGATGACGGCCTGGAAGAATTTTATAGCGATGTTGAAAAAGCGCTGAGCGAATATCCGTTAGTCATAGGTCTTAGAGCCATTTTTAAGATGGAAACTTCAGTTTGTGCAGAAAGCAAGCCATTTGCATAGTGATAGTAGGGACCAATATAAATGATTTTGTCCGAGACACCCGACGAGTTACCCACTGGAATTCAAGATGGCGGACCGTTTCCAAAATGGCGGCTATATAATCAAAAGAAACAAATTGTCTCAAAACGGCTGCACCGATTTTAATGATCGAGGTGTCATTTGATTGGTGTTGACCTCTAGAATAACATAAATAAATTAAAGTTTAAGAAAATAAAGATGGCGGCCAAATATTAAGAAAGTAAAATAAAATCATACTTTTTTTTTTCTTTCAAATGTAAATAACAGCTAATTATATATGATAAGGTAGTGTTTTTTTCTGTTTATAATAATCTTTATAATATACCCAACAAAATAAAATAAAAAACTTCAGAATCCGTCAAGTAGTTTTTGAAATATACGCATTTCAAAAAAGTGGGTGAGTTGAAACCCGTCACAGAAGGGCATGTCTTTTCATAGAATTTGTACATATTTTGTAAACTATAAATTCTATCAACATACGTCCAATGACAATATTGTAGAGAATTTCATAGGGAACATATTGATCTTTGACAGTTTTCTGATAGCTGTACCCGTTTTCATAAAAAATAAAAAAACCACGATTTGGCACATAAAAAGGGGGAGAAGGGGGGGAAAAACTAATTTCTCAACATGCTTCCATATCTGCATTGAAGCACATACATGACAGCTACATTCATGCCAAGTTTCATGCTTTCTTCACGATGGGACCATAAAACTGACTTTTGTTCGGACATGGAGCCGTACTATTTCCAAAGATTACAATAAAGAAAACAGTGAGAGACAGGGGGAAAAAAAATACGTATTAAAAACTTCAATGCAAGTGATGCAAGTTGAATGTGTTCAGCGCATTACAAAGAAAGTGATTATATTGAAAAAAATATCGTTTATGTTAAAAAAAACTGATAAAATCGCAATACACATGTGACATTGACACGAAATAAGGTACAGTCGCCCAGAGCGCCATCTGTATTTAGCTTTTAGTTTGGCTCCTCATTTGCGTCATCTGTCACCTCAGCCATTTTATTATTGTTTATTTTCTATTTCTGTTTTGTAAGGTCGTTGAAACAATAACAATAATATCTAGATATTGTGTCTCTGTTTCAAATGTAATTGATTTAATGAGCAATACTTGTCATTATAGTAATCTTCATCAAATTAAAATTGCGAGTAATTAAATAAAATGCTTTGCTCTTGTCAGACGTGGCGGGACGACCTTATTTAGGTCGTTTTTCGCTCTGCCTACCCCATTTGGGATAAAGGCGTGATTTTATGTATGTATGGTATGTATGTAGTATTGTAAAAAGGAAAAAAAAGAGTACTTGAGTCAGACGCGGTAAGCTGTAACTCTGGAAATAATGCCTCTACGACTATGAAATAAGTGTCATTTTGTAGCTTAATGTATAAGGTATATAACTTCTTTAGACAATTTTATCACCACTCTTGTCGTTTTCCTATAAATGGAGCAAGAAAGAAAAAAGTGTGCCTGTTTTTACAATTTCATAATACGTTGGTGGCTGTATACAGAAATATATTAATCTTACCACTATAAAATGTAGTTTCGTTTTGTAGGTAATTTATCGACGATGATTTGGTCTCTGAAGAGTAAACTCCTCAGTCTTATGGTTTTTGTAGAAAATTCGAAAAACCAGAATGAGGGAGATAAAAAGGGGGGGAAGTGGGGGGAAAAATAATTTCTTGAAGTGCTTCCATATCTACATTGAAGCACATATATGACAGCTACATTCATGCCAAGTTTCATGCTTTCTTCACGATGGGACCGTATTTCAAGTTAAGGACTCGTACTAAAAACAAATGAATTCCCCTATTTTTGCAATTAAATGCACTGCATTGTGGCATTTACTGATAATATTCTAAAAATATTCAATTTGTTTACAAAAGTTGTACAATTTGACAGTTCTCAAGGTACAGTCGCCCATGCGACACCTAGCGGGAGAAAAAGGCAGTTTTCCTCCTCATTAACAACTTGACATGCAACACATCGGTTCTAATAATAGTAATTGATGTAAAATTGATGCAACGTTTATTGTTATCAAAGATCTATCATCCGTGGACACTGCTTTCCTTTTTAGAATATTGAAAGCGGAATCTCTTGATTTATGTGTATTTATTTATTTATTTAACAGTTTATTGTACACATGAACATACACAGAACAATTACATAGGAATTACGACACAACAGGCACTGCTTATTTCTAAAAAGAAATTTCTTACAGCAGACCTAATAGTGTGATAGCATAAAACGTAATGCGGATAAGATATGTGTACCACACTAACACTGGTGCTGACCTACTTATTTACTGACTTGTGTTGTGCTGCTGCGGTGCTCGCCCCGACACCTGCTCTTCAAATCAAATCAAATCAAATAATACTTTATTGTACACAGGAAAACTCAAATTAAACATACATAACATGACATTAGTGTACAGAAGGCGGCCTCTTAGATATACTATTATATATTCTGTGATTTAGATTACAAGACTTATAGGATGGCGCGGTTACACCAACCAAATACCATATGTGAGGCTATGAATTAAGTGAATTAGAAGTCTTTGCCTCTATTCGCTAGAAGGAAGAGAAGAGTGGAGAGTGAATAGTGGACTGGACACCCAGTAACATAATTTACCTATTCAGATTTTACTTACTTACTTATTTCGCTGGCTCAGCGACCCAAAGTGGATTTTGGCCTCCGACATTAAAGTGCGCCATTTAGATTTTAGTATTTTATATTATTAATCAAACATGATGAAGTAAAATCAATTTAAGCTAGCAAATGATTGCGGACGCATGAAGCTTTACCGTGTAACATGCTCTTGGAGCTCCACATAGGTAAGCTGAGTTTTAGATCGTTATCTGTAGTCTGCACTGCTAGTGCGTAGCGCGATATCTTACAGCTGTCATATTCGCAAGGAGCTCCATCGTGTAGCTTGGAGCCCCACTTAAGCGAAGTCTATAAAATGAATGGTCTGTGGTCTCCGTCTACCCCGCTACGTGCGTAGCGTAATATATCTCGGGACTGTTGTCACTTCGCATGGAGTTCTACCTTGTTACATGGAGCTCCACTTAAGCGAAGTCTATAAAATGAATGGTCTGTGGTCTCCGTCTACCCCGCTACGTGCGTAGCGTAATATATCTCGGGACTGTTGTCACTTTCGCAAGGAGTTCTACCTTGTTACATGGAGCTCCACTTAAGCGAAGTCTATAAAATGAATGGTCTGTGGTCTCCGTCTACCCCGCTACGTGCGTAGCGTAATATCTCGAGACCGTTGTCACTTTCGCAAGGATGTTGCTTGTTGCTTATCCTATTTCCTGTATTGATGACTTTGTATGTGTTGCGATGAAGGTTATTTAAGGTTGTAATGGAGAAGACGTTTTTTTTTATGCAGATGTAGACGTTAGATTTAAAATACATACTTACATGCAAATAATCATGCCTGTATCCCTTACGGGGTAGGCACAGCGTTAGTAGCTTACTGAAATCTGAGGATGATTAATTATAAAATTAGTATTAAGTGATTTAGATAAAATTGTTTTCCTGTAGTGATAGGTTGTCAGACTATTACATAAATTGCAATACAGTAAGCTCTGAAAGAGACTCATTTTGATACGTTATACAGGGTGTAAGGGAAACTACTTCCCACAATTGTATAGGCGTTGCTCAGTCAACGCAACTGAACAACAATCACGAAAAAATTCTTTAAAAAAAGTCTTTGCCAATTTTGCTATACACATTGTTTGATCGAGCGAAAGTGCCATTTTGACATCGATATGATAATGATTACGAACTAGACTATAAAGAAAACTTATAATTATACTATGCCTTATAAAAAACGACCTAGAAACTGAATGAACTCTTCAGGAAGGAAACTCACTTCATTAGTGCCTATAAATATCTAGTATTTACACTATTCCACCTATAACATGCCTATTATTACAATATTATCGTTAGGAGGCGGAAGTAGACGGTTGCGCTTGCGCCACCTATGGTCTTTTGCAATGGGTATACCTATACATCCATAGAATATAGCCTTCGGTTCTTCCGTGTTAGTTTCCTTAGCTTCCTAGGTATAGATAGTGCTATTTCTAGATCTCATGTAAAGAGGGAGGCACATTAACATTGTTGTAGAAAGTAGTATATTAAAAATGCTATTGACAAATCAAAATTTTCCCAATTTTAGGTAGGCATGGGATCATCATAATCATTGTACAGAATTTCTAAAAGAAACATAGGTCGAATATGCGATGAGATGACAAATAATTCAAGATCAAATTAGTAGGATTACAGTAAGTTTACAAAATCACGTCGAGCTGATGCATACGCTTCAAATCAAAATCAAATCAAATAATACTTTATTGTACACAGGAAAACACAAATTAAACATACATAACATGACATACGCTTCTTTATAGATATCTCTCTATAGGCGTATTGAGCATTTAGCTCATCGCTCTATTTTATATTTATATTTTATATTTTCTTTATTGGAGAAATAACAGCATAGATTTATAAAATAATTACATTGTACATACATTAAAATCCTATTGTTTTTCCTGTGACGACCGCATGCTATTTTGGCGTAAGAACGGACCCAATTTGAACCAAAAGAAGATTATTTCCTTTGTACACAAAACCCCGCAAGTGTGCACTTCCACTATCCAGGTCTTATTTATAGGTGTCCTAGGTCGCACCAGCCTTGTCGGCATACACACTGCAGGCGAAGATAGTGATATCATTAGGAAACGAACAATTATAGTTGCAATGTCAACATGCGCATGCGCATATAATACTGCGCAGAATGTGGAACTATGTTTTTAATTAAAAGGGTACCATGTTGGCCGTTGGGAATTAGACCTCTCCATATTTTCTCTATAAATCGCGTGAAGCGTAAAGTACCCACAAAATGATAGGTAACTCAGCAACTTTCAGTTTAAAAACTCTGGGTTCGTCGGGTCGATCGACTTGATACCCATACGACAGAAGAACTTTCAGGAAGATATTCTTAAATGATATGAAAAAAAAAAGTTTTCCCCACAAATGACCACCTAGATCATCAGACACAGGCCTGCGACTTTCCTCAAGGAACATAAGAAAATTCAAAATATGTGATCTAAACAAAATGCTACAGTATTTTTATTAATATTTCGGTCTATGTTCTATCATCATTTCATGAAACCGCGGGGCTAAAAGCTAGAGTATTCAATAGTCAATCCAGACTTTGTAATTTCTCACGGATCTACCTATTATCAAAAACCCAATTAATTTTACAAATATTCAGATGACTAAGGCCCGTATTTATAATCAGCTCTCAAGATTGACAGAAAATCTGAGTTCGTATCAGAAATGTCATTTCAGTACAGAACGGTCTGTCAAATTCTTAATACAGCTCTCAATCTTGAGATCGCTTTATAAATACGAGCCTAAGATATTAAACTCCGATAAAACTAAGGTTGCAGATGTAAGGAAAACCCCCAATGTTTTTAAGTTCGCAAAAACAACTAATAGTTTCTTGGCGGTTTGTTAGCCTTGCTTGGGTAGATGACTTATAAAAATGTGTAACTTTGATGGGATATGATGATACGATTATATTGATGTTTATTTGCACTTCTTATTCTGTCTTTAACTTATTTGCTACTGTCAATCCGATCGACGAATCTTGGTTTCAGAGTTTCTAAGCAGTCCTCTGTTATGGGTTGTGTCAACTTGTGTTACGATCGCTATCAAATACGTTGACTGGGACAGATGGACTGGATGCCCTCCGGAGTAAAGAGTAATTTCAGTTAGACATAGACAATCAAGTGATTCAGCTTGTATTGTCCTAATCAAACTGGGAACGATTTAACCGCATGTGCATCTTTCTTTTTTGATATTTTTTCAAGATAGATTAGAATATCACTTGTGTTGCGCTGGAAATCAAACTCAAGACCTCAAAGAAAGAATGGCCTTTGCGCGTAACCATGCGACTTGTCACTTTGGCACATTATGTAAATAAATATTTGTTTGCATGAATGAAAATATTCATTTATAAATATTTATTTCTTCTATTGAATATTATTGAATACAAATTGATTAATTGTTTGGATTGTATGTAAATTAGGAATTCATGACTCTTCATTCAATAAAATGCTCGATGGATTTCACATTTATAATTTTAGAGTGCTTACCTTTCTGTGAATCTGCACTATTAATTTAAGGCAAAGAGCTTGAGCCCATGCAGCCTAGCCTTCAGAGTATTAATTTTAGACCAAATTTAAGAAAAAAAATAAACCTTTTTACGTATGTTTGTAAAATGGTTGCATTTTAAAAATTCTTCCATCATTGCAAAACTGAAAGAAAAGTCGGGTGACACCGTTTTCCTATTTCCAGTCAAAAGCTGTATTAAGTCCTCCTTGATTTCCACCATCACATATGTGTAGTGGGCTGAGCCTTGGGTTCCCGATCCGAAGGATTTATTAGTGGGTTCGATTTTCATGAAGGAAAAATACCTACTCGATAGAAGAAGAGACCGCACTAGGTTTTGAGTCAGGACTGCGACTGCAGTAGCTCAGTCAGAATAGCTTTACCACGGCACTCCAAGGTCGCAGATTCAAATTTGTCACACTGATACTCAGTAAGGTAAAAAGTATCACCTTCGTTTCGCGCACTCGGTAAAACAAGGAAGGACATCCGGTATATTCGATAGGACTTGTTGAGCATAAGGTCTGACATGTCACTCACGATACTTTCAATGCCAAAAATAAAAAGGTCAAGAGTATGTGTGGTACCTGTGCCTTCTTAACGCATGTGTGGTGTGGTCTGAGCGATAGGAGACGGCGATTTATAAAAATATAAGCTGACTAGCTGTTACCCGCGGCTTCGCCCGCATGGTCACTGTGAAATAAAAGTATCCATTGGATCGCTTAGCCTTGACAAATAACCGCCACCAATCCTGACATTCAAGATATTCTGACCTTCTGTTCGTTCGTCGTACCGTGGTCCGTCTTGTAGAAACACAGTGGTGCCATCTAACGGAATTTATTTTGCAACATAATCGATTTTTCCACGGGAATGAGATGTTTTCCCGCGGAAAAAAGTAGCCTATGTCGCTCTCCAGCCATCAAATTATCCCCATACAAAAAATCATGTCATGCCGACGCTCTGTTGCGACGTGAAAGAAGGACAAACAAACAAACAAACACACAAACAAACAAACACACTTTCGCATTTATAATATTAGTATGGATAGTATGGATATGGATATGGATATTTTGGAAAACGAGTCTAGGGCCCGTATTTATAATCAGCTCTCAAGAGTGACAGCGAGTTTGAGTTCGTATCAGAAATGTCATTTCAGTACGAAACGGTCTACCAAATCCATACTTAATATTGCTCTCAATCTTGAGATTGCTTTATAAATACGAGCCTAGAAGATCATTTTTAGATCAACGAAAAAAGTTGTGTTAACATTTAACATCTGAAGTTGTGTATGCCAAAAAATACAAGAAGGTAGAAGCTAGGAAATTGCGTGAGACTACCAGTGCCTTGCGTTTTCTGGGTTAGCTCGCTCCATCGTCGACTCTGTCACGGTCATCGCTGACCTTTGTGTCTAGAGTCAAGAGCTAGCCCATTCCAAGTAAAAAAAAAACAAATATCAAAGGAAGGTATCGCATTTTTCCTATATGGTTAAAAACGCCATAATTTACCGCTATGCCTTGCAATTTGTACCAACTACATACTATTTACGAATACCAATATCGAAATTATCGAATAATGTTATGAGATAAATTTAATGCTCATATTAAATTCATACAGTGTTTAAGCGTGAGAACGTATATTTAAGATTAAGATTATAAAAAAGATTTAATATTTAGTTTAAGCATTAATAAATTAGTTATTTAAATACTTCCAATTAGTACCTACGTATTTAGTTAGAGTTTTGTCCAAGGGTTAACTGACTGATTGAGAAGTGCCGCTTCTTCTCTACTATTTTACAGGTTGCAAAGTGGTAGCCGGTAAAACTCTGAAACCAGGGTTTATCGGGTCGTTGTTCGACTCGAAAATCCACTCACTAAGAAGAAGAAGAAGCCGGTAGTTTGAGCGTTTTACAGATTCAAATGTACCAGTGGTAGCAATTCGTAGTTGCAAAAATCACGACTTAACTATTATAAGTCTATACCTATCATTTTCTATCCAGAGAGAACAGAAAGGGACGGCAATAATTATGGTCAAGATTAAGCCACGAATCGATAGCACTTCACTCTAAAGCTCCCGAGTTTTACGCCCCTACCCCTGGCTATTGGCGTTTCCAGTACCTATATCCAGCTGGTGAGAGAAGCAGCTGACACATTCTAGGTATGTCTTTATCACTTCAAGTTCAATATGGAAGCAAACGCAAGTTAGCAAATATGCAAATACTTAATTCTAACTTACTCCTCGGTCAACTCTCAAATTACCACATTCACTGACAAATGGTCATCTAGACAGCTGATGGTCGACGACTCTATTATGACTATATGAGTCTTCCTTCCGGCGATATACCTAGTCAGAACGATCATGTAACATTGATGCTGCAAAAGGCAACTGCATTAGAACTATTATGCCTCTTATAGAACTATTATGCCATAAATAGGTTGTAAAGTTTGCTTTATAGTGGCGTTTATGGGCAGCAAGATAGATAAAAATCTGGAGCAAAAAAATGTGTTTATAATACCTGTAAAGGGTTTAATTTTGCATAATTGATAAACATAAGATGGTCTTATGCTCACTGCACGTATTAAAACTGATTCTGTAAGAAATTAAAGTCAAAATTATAAAGAAAGCTTACATAGACCACGGATTCCGGTAGTAAACAGCTTGCTGTGTTCCCTCGGTGTATGGGGAAGCCAGATATGCCCGATGTCAGTGCCTTTAAAGCTACTGGATGAGCTCGCTCCATAGTCAACTCTGGCCAACAAAGACAAGAGCAAACCCAACGTAAAAACACATTAGATGACAGATATGATTTGCAAAATGCAAGGAAAGGAAGTAAGGAAATAAAAGTTCCTACATCCTGTTTACAATGTACTCTAGCAGAATTAGTAAACAACAAAATTGTGAAGCTCATTCAGAGTGCGTCGTGCGAGGTCGTGACGACATCTAGGTCATGCCCAAAACAGCACGCACTTGGCCGTGAGATGACAGGAATTGAGAGAGTTAGTTTGAATTTGGGAAATGGCCCTACATAATCTATAGAAAATCTTTAGAGGGTTATTCAAAATGACGACAATTTTCAACCTAGGTCATATCCAAAACAGCACGCACCTGGCCGTGAGATGACAGGAATTGAGAGAGATAGTTTGAATTTGGGAAGTGGGCCTACGTAATCTGTAGAAGAACTAGAAATGACGACAATTTTAACAAGTTCCGCGATGCACAAGTAATTTTCAGTTTCTGATAGTGCAGGGACAGTGTAGTATATCTGTTTAATAACATGTCCCTTTCAAATAATTTGCCCGAGTTTGTGACGACATGTGAGTGAACCTTTGGTGAAGCTTCTCCAAAACAAAATCTGCAGAATAAGTGATATCACTATTCTGTTCTATCAGGTCAACGATCATCTAAAAGGATATTTCCTGCTGTAAAAGCTTATTCATATATGCCTGATCGTGATAAAATCTAGGTCACAAGCCAAAAGGAGCGCACTTGACCGTGAAGGGATTGTACTCGTGGTACCTAACTACACAGATGAAGTCACATAATTTTCTGCGTAAACGGACAACGAAACCACATTTACGTAAAAGGATGATGACAAAAGGTAAAAGATATTGCTTGTAATATTACATTCAAGGAGAATACTGCTGATTCCTTTTAGTTTCCTGGAATCTATGCCTTGGTTGGCTTTTTATAACACTCTCGTGAAGATATGCAATATAAAAGGAATGATCTGGCATTACAGAGCAAGTCATCTCTTTGAATAAAAGAAAAGAAAACTGCACCAGCATTTCTGCAAAATTGCAAATACTAACTGCAATGACATCATACACTTTAATAATAACGTAGAAAAGTGACAAACAAGTGTGCAAGCCGTTGGCAACATATGTTTTCTCACTGACCTAGACACAGTGCAGCATTCTGTACACAGGAAGCACCTTGGCGACACTCATACAGACACACAAGCCGAGTAAAAGGATAATGTGTGCACTTATCGGGCCGATCGAGTGAAGTAGTAGCCTTTATGCATTGATTTTCTAGAACATATTTCGATTGGAAGATTTAGAGGGAAGCCTCGATGGAAGTAAACCGAAAATTTCGCACAAGTGGGACTTGAACCCACGATCTTTATACCGTATGCCGCTGTTCTAACAAACTGAACTGAACTAGTCAGGTTAGGAGCACCCTAAATCGACTTGACAAGTAAAGTCAAGTCAATACAATGTATGAAAAGGTGAAAAGTTTGTATGATAAAAGATCGATGAATTTGGTTGATGTGAAACTAGTTTGCAAGGTTTCTGCCTAATTTTCTGTAAGCCATCTAACCATGTCAGAGCCTAATTACGTGTGTACTAATAGACAGTTTAAAAACTCTGACACCAGGGTTCATCGGGTCGTTCGACTCGAAAACCCACTCGATAAGAAGAGGAAGAAAGGTGTAAGTACAGTGTTTAACAAGGCAATTTTTTTAATCTGACCTAATCTAATTTACTTTTTTTTTTCAATTCGTCCCATTTTGTGATTGAGACAGGCTAAAGCTTTTCGCCATACCGGCTATTCCTACTTTCAAATATTTCTGTCGTAGTATTTTAAAATGAACTTCTTTCGTATTAGTCAAATCATCAAAATTATTTCTGTCGTCTAATCTAATTTACCACTTACCTACTACCATAGACAAAATTACTCTAAGAGTAGAGTAATTTTGTCTATGCTACTTACTACTTAGTACTTACTAGCATTCTCATCTCAACAGATTAGCATATCACTAATACCGAAAGACCCTGTATGAATTAGCATCTATAAGCATAAACATAACGTAATTGATGGATAGATAAACAAATCGCAATAATTCTGCTTATTGATGCTAATTCTTTATTAATGGCTTGAAGTTCATTGACAAGGAGACCTTGTTCATTCTTAAACGGAAGTAGGCAAATAATATTATTATTGTGGAATTTTACGTTCATTGAATTTAAATCTATTTATTGTTTGTTGTATGTAAACGTAACCTATGATTTTGTTATTGTAGTAATATGAAGGCCTGAGATTTGGTATGTGTAGGGATTTAGTTCACTCTTGGGATGTCATTTATTTTCCTTAGCTAAAAGGGATAGATTCTTATTGTCTTTCACATTTCTTGTATTAAAATTAATTCGTGAAAGAAATCGAATCCTAGATTTTTTAAAGCACTTTCCAAATTATGTATTGAGTTTTATTTTTGTAAAAAATATGGTTGGTCCTTTAAGTCTGTCACATTATTTGTTTTTAAAATAATTCGTCAAAAAAATCGTATCCTAGATTTGAAAGCATTCAAAATCGAAGCTATAAAATCTTCAGAAAATCAAAAAACTTATTTTTAGAAACAAAAGAAATGCCCCGGGTGAGGATCGAACTCACGACCTTAAGATTATGAGACTTACGCGCTGCCTACTGCGCCACCGAGGCGGTTGATGTGGCAACGAAATAGCCGTACGGTTTAGTGAGGCGCGGCCGCCATCTTGAATTCATTATCTCGCCCGGGGAGTTCAAGGTGAGGTTCATGAGAAAAAACATCAATAGGTAAAGATTTTTGTTTTCATTGTATCAGGTTTATGTATTTTTAGATTTTTAACAAGATTATTGTTTTGATCCAGGGTATTTTTATCAAAAAATAATTGCCTGGTCCATACAAAGATGCTCAAAATTTTATTTCGAACTAAAATTGTTGTGCTTTATGATAGTTGTTTGTATCATTAGGAACGCAATAGGTATTTTTTTAATTGCAATCAGGCTTCCCATTAAAGCCATATTCTTCAATCAAGCCAGTCCTTGTCCCAACATTGTCCCCAATCCCACCCCATGCCGACTAAGACTCCACGTGTGACATTATATGACCCTTCAATGACCCGTCCGTGACATAATAGGTATTATGACATGACCGATGAGAAAGTGCTAGAATCACCCAAATTTTTCAGTTAGCTATTCGCGTAGTGGTTGTACAGCGTGGTGACTTATATAAATTAAAATGCCGCACGCACCAGAAACTGACCAGGTTTTTTTTCAGTATATCAGATTTTTTTTTTTACTTTCCCATACAAAATGACCACCTCGGTCAGACAATTTTGTATGGGATAGTCAATTTTTTTTTCATTTTTTGAAAGAATTTCCTGCTGATAGGTTGTTCAGATTCATTGACTGAGCAACCCCTATTAGTTTGTGGGAAGCTGGCCCTTAACATCTCGTATGTAGTTAAATTAGAAGTACGTAAATCATTGTGTGAATTGTCTTCCATTTTAGCAATCCCCTAGATACAAGAAGCCATACCTCATCACAGTCGTAACATAACCTAATTCTTAAGTTTTTGGTCGCAGGTCGCGTTACGTCAAACCACGTCAGCTGATCAAGTTACGATGCGTGGGCGGTGGAAATGCTGACGTGGATACGATAGGATTTGAGAACATTGATATTGATTTAGGTACTTGCTATACATACGCCATAGGTAGTTATAGGTACCTATCACGTAAACTCCTCCGCCAGGCTTTAGGGTCGCATTTATAAAGCGATCTCAAGATTGAGAGCAATATTAAGTATGGATTTGACAGATCGTTTTGTACTGAAATGACATTTCTGATACAAACTCAAACTCGCTGTCACTCTTGAGAGCTAATTATAAATACGGGCCTTAGAAGTAAAGTATAAATGAATCTCAAGTTTTATCGAGATTAATAAAAAATAAATGTAATAAACAACCCAGAAAGGGACTAAGTACATATTTAATATAGGTTATAATTTATTTTTCTTACTGGTGAAATGAATAGTTCAAGAACTACTTATTGAGTAAATGTTGTTGAAAAGGGCGCATGCATATAAGAAAGGTCTTATTACAGGTAAATTTAGATATCTTGCATAATTATATTTGAACTTTGTTTAACACTGCCAATAAAGGAAGGAAAGGAATACGGAAGGAAGTATACAACGTGTAACAGAAAGGGTATATGCATCGTGAAATGTGTGAATCTACCCATGAAACTGAACAACTTTCCCTAAGGAACATAGGTCGAAATATTAAAAAAAAAACTTGAGTTCCCATACTGAATGCGCTATCAGCTGATGCATTTTATATGGAAGGTGAAATTATTATTTTTTTCGTTTTTCAACCTATGTTCCTTAGGGAAAGTTGTTCAGTTTCATGGGTAGATTCACACATTTCTCGATGCATATACCCTTTCTGTTACACGTTGTAGAAACGGCAGAAAAGTAAATACCTACATAAAATAACTTTCAATAATTAAGCAATTTTAATCTTAAAATTTGTTTGCTTCAAAACTTGCGCCAGGTTTTAGTTTTTTTAACACCGTTGACGCTCTGCCTGACCTGTAAAGGATATAAACAGGATTTAAAGTACATAAAATCAATATTAGGTAAACAAACAGTCCAAATACATCGTTAGATAAACAAAAATGTTGAATAATCAAGTCTCTGCCCACTGAGTGTTTTACAACATAACAGACAATCTAATTAGTTTCTTAGTACTTACACAATGGGGTGACCACTCGCAAAGCCGGTTAGCCGGCGAATCACCCTGTACATGACATGACGCAACTGTTGCTGACTCACGAAAAACATCAGCCTGTATATACGATGGAATGTGATGATGATGACATGTCACTTAGGCCCGTATTTATAATCAGCTCTCAAGAGTGACAGCGAGTTTGAGTTCGTATCAGAAATGTCATTTCAGTACAAAACGACCTGTCAAATCCATACTTAATATTGCTCTCAATCTTGAGATCGCTTTATAAATACGAGCCTAACATACATACATAAAATCACGCCTTTGTCCCTAATGGGGTAGGCAGAGCGAAAACGACCGAAAGGTCATTCCGCCTCGACATGTCACTTAGTGATTGCAATTTAGCCAGATTTGAACTTTTAATGCAACTCCTAAAACAGTGCACTGCCTAAGGCACATGACCTAGATTTGCAAAAAAAATGTACCTAGTTATAGTTACTTATAAGATCCTCTTGACGAACTAATGACTTATGTGGGGATTTTATAACCACACATTTCGCAACTTAAAATCTGACATACGTTGATGTAACACAATTCGAGGAATTTGATACATTCTTTCATCCAATACATTTGACTGCCTACGTGCGTGTGGTCCGAGCTATGGGCTCACGACTCGGAGGTCCCGGGATCGATTCCCGGCGGTGGACAATGTTTGTGTTGTTGTTTCTAGTTTGGATATGACGCATTGCAGGCTGATCACCTGATTATCCGAAAAGTAAGATAAAACTGAATAGTTGGTTCTGCGCCTGATTAATTAGGTAGGTAGGTACTCTCTGCGGTCGTGTCAGTCAATCTGTCCCATCAGAATTAGAGATTGTAGGAAAAGAGTGTGCACTTGTGTGTTGCGCAAACACTTGGGCACTAAACACTAGTCCTGCGCAGTTGGCCGATTTTGGGAGAGGTTTGACAGGACTGTTATAAATCCATAAATATATTTTTTTTAAAAATTCAAAGAGTAGAGGATTAAATAATTATAAGCCTATTTACCATATACCAAGTAGGTATTTCCGTTAACTACTTAGGCCCGTATTTATAATCAGCTCTCGGGAGTGACAGCGAGTTTGAGTTCGTATCAGAAATGTCATTCCAGTACAAAATTAACTGTCAGATCCGCACTCAATATTGCTCTCAATCTTGAGAGCGCTTTATAAATACGAGCCTTAGTTTAGTAGTGCGTGTCAATAAAACAAAGAAATAAGAATAATGAAGAGATAAGAACAAGCGTTATCACTGCTGCTGCTGCTCTGAAACCTTCAGAATGGTACTGAAAATAACGGAAGTACTAGTTATTAGCTATGTCTGGTTTAACAGTTACAGCTTTTGGCTCTTGATCATGATACGTGGGTTCAATTTTCAGTCACAAGACATTATTTTATTTTGTGATTGATTATTTGCAAATTTGCAATTTCTCCATTATGAAAATATTTATCAGTATTGTGTAAAATAGGGCGCTTTTCCACTAGAAAAAATAGATAGAGAGAACAATTCGTCGAGAACACGACTTAACTATCTTAACTAAAATTATTGCCGTCCCATTCTGTTCTCTCATAATAGAAAATGAACTCTTTGGACTTATAAGTCGTCACATTTGCAACGCTGAATTGCCCTCAAAGTCTAATAAAATAATTTAATTTTGAATGCAATTTAACCGTGAATAAATACACAGTGAACATTCTTTCTCTTTAACTTTAAACCAAATGATAATGATGAAGGAATAAATTCAAAACAGTATCTCTGAAACCTTCAGCCAAATGCTACTGAAAATAATGTATGTATCAGCTGATCAGAAGTAGGTTAAACAAACTCATACTGATAACTACCTGACCTTACCAAAACTGAGTAGCTGGAAGATAATTGCAACGATACACGATGAAAAAAATACCTTTAGCAATTTTTTCTTCTATTGTGGTTATTCTTAGGCCCGTATTTATAATCAGCTCTCAAGAGTGACAGCGAGTTTAAGTTCGTATCAGAAATGTCATTTCAGTACAAAACGGCCTGTCAAACCCATACTTAATATTGCTCTCACTCTTGAGATCGCCTTAGAAACCCTCAACTCTTTAAAATATAGTAAACAGGCTAATTCTGGGTTCTTCATCGTCGACTCTGTCAGCCCTGACCTAGAGTCAAGAGCCATAAAATGGTCTTATACAATCATAGAAATCGTATCGTACCTACGTTTACCTTTCCTTGCATGTATTAACAATTTTAAATTAATAAAACTGAAAATTACTTTACCAGTTTCTATAAGTTGGAAAGAAAATTTTAATTCGCGAGTAATAAAATATAGAGTCAAAATAGCAATTGACTTTGAAAAGAACGAATCAATACGTATTTTACTTCACCATGTACAAACACACGTGAAGCGATAAGAACATGCACATCAAATAACATAATTTTTTGTGTGTCTTTAACTGCTTTAACACAGATTCGAGCTATTAGCGCAACAATAAATGATTACAATTGTAAATAAACCACGCGTGAGAATTGCACTACTTCTGTTGTTATGGAAATAACAGTGAACTTAGAGCGAGCTGCATTACCGCGTCACACCGTCTGCAATGTCATGTCATCTCTTCCGAGTAGCACTTTCGTACGCACCGATATTATAAAACGAGGTGCAATTTGCCGCGCGCCCGCAGTCGATAGCGCGCTACCGAGTCGCACGCACGTTGCATCATGGAGGGGACAATGCCTGAAGACGAGGGTATCGCCGGAATTGCCCGCGAACGCCGCCCCTCCACCGACGACCATGCCGACTCTGACACCGCTTCCGAGGCCTCCGCGGGCGGCAAAGACTCCGGGTGCGAAGTCGCCGCCGAAAACCAGGACCAGGAGCCGCCGTACACACCCCCTGATGAGGAATTAGCTAATAGGATCGTTTCACAAGTGGAGTTTTACTTCTCCGACGCGAATATCACTAAGGACGCTTTCTTGCTCAAACATGTGAGGAGGAATAAGGAGGGGTACGTGTCGCTGAAGCTGATATCCAGTTTTAAAAGAGTAAAGCATTTGACAAAGGATTGGCGCGTTGTTGCTGAAGCGTTGAAACGGTCTACGAAGCTGGAGATCAACGAAGCTGGGACGAAGCTTCGCAGAATGGAGCCTCTACCGCCGTATGATGAAACGACGCCGTCCAGGACCGTCGTGGCGGTCAAGATGCCGATAGATCGCCCCTCAGTGGAGAATGTGTCCCGGTTGTTCGCGAGTTGTGGCGAGATTGCTCTCGTCAGGGTGTTAAGACCTGGCAACCCTGTGCCAGCCGATGTGCGCCAGTTCCTCAACAAGAACCCGAGTTTAGTGAACTGTGTGTGTGCTTTAGTTGAGTTTACCGAATCGGAAGCTGCTAGGGAAGCTTTGCGTTTGCAGAATCAAGAAGAGGAGGGGATGAAGGTGTACGAACTGAACGGTGTTCCTAAGGAGCCTAAACGGAAGGCTCCCATCCGTCGCGCACCTATCCGCCGCCATGAGTGCGAATATTCCTCGTGCTGCAGTGGCTCCGAAGCCGAATACGACTACAGATACGGCAATCCATTCTATAGGAGAAACTCAAGTGGCTACTTCGCGCCGCGTCCAGCTGATATACAAACCTGGGTGCCGAGGAGACAATCTACATGCAGTCATAGTTCAGATTCTGGAGTATCATTCTATTGCAACTCGAGAAGAGCATCTCAGGCGAGTACGGGCAGCAACAGCAGTGGTGAGGGTTGGCTATCGAGGAGACTATCGGGTTGTTCGTTGTCAGGTACGGAGTGCGGGGTGAGGAGGTTATCATGCGCGCCGAGGTTTGAACCACGGACCCCGGTGGTGCCAGACGGGACTCGAGGGTTCCACGCCGCTGCCCGCCAACGCAGAATCTCAGACCTCGCGCTGTACTCGCGCTAGAAAGTGCTTGCCGAGCGTAACTCCTTTCTAATCACGTTGGATAACTGCCTTTCACGCTGGCCGCCGTTTTTTTTAATCCATTTCGTACGAGGAAACGGCGTTCATTGTTTACTCGATCGCGTGATCCGATAAGATATAGTTTTTTTCTGAAACCAATTATTGTATAATTTGATCGGCGAATTTAGAAACCGATTCTCGGCATTTTTTTTATGTGAGTTCGAAATTATCGAATCGCCGTCCGTATTTAAGATTTCTATGACTATTTATGAAGAACTTTCTCTGTATAGTTTGCAATGTGATGAGCTCATTTAGTTTGTAAGGGACACAGCTGTGTTTTAGTGTAATACTTAATTTATTTATTCGCGTATTTATTGCGATGTCGCGCACGCGCTGTGGCGGAGTTTTCATCGAAGTTATGTCTGAGTTGTGTGCACAAACAAAAAAAACTAGAACAAAATCGACATTCTTAGTGAATGTAGACTCTAATGACATCTGAGTATATTATTTAACATCTCGGCAAAAGGCGGAATCAGAGACCGAGACGAATCCGATGTTGCATAAGAAAAATTGCAATAAAACGAATATGCATGGATTAAAATCAGAATTTTTGAACGGAGCGACCCAAATTTTTATGGGTCTTGTGAAAGAAGTGCAGAATAACATCTGTTATGTTATAGTTTTTTTTAAAAAAAAACAAGTTCTTTTGTTTTTCAAAACATTTTTTGTCTGTTTTCCGCCATTTAAAAAGAAAAACAACAACAAACAAGCCACGGTGCGTTAAGGCGAATCTAGGAATTTTCCATTCAAAACATTTTTTACTAAAAATAAGTCATTAAATGTATTTTAAGTCAGTCGCCATGTCATGATTTATTTTTAAGTTTCTAAACGTATTTTTTAAGTTTTTTTGTGATGTAGGTGTAAAAGGAGAATGTATAAGTTATATAATTTCAACTTTCGTTACTTAAGTGCGTTACTTTTATTTATTTCTTTGTGGGGCCTTAGAATTAGCGGGAAGTAGAGGGTTTTATCAGATTGGGCGATTTGCTGTGCATTGTCTTGTACAAAGAAGCAAGTGTCACGAAATAGTATAATAGTATAAAGGCGGTAAAGTCATAACTTTTATCTAGTTATTGTAAATAGATCTAACTTCCTTTTGTCTCTTTTTTACTTATGATACAATCTAGGTATTAAACATTCCTATAAGGACACTTGATTATAATTTCTTATAGCAATTTTATTTCCTTTTTAGATTTAATTATACTTGGTTATACTTTATGTAATTTTTTTAGGTAATTCTGCTGGATTGATACCTATATTGACGATCTTTTATATTTTTATGTTACTTGATAAATAAAATAGTTTATTTAATTTATTTTTAAGATTTATAATTTCCTCTAATTCTAAGGCCTCACTGTTATGCAGACTATTTGCTTGCGATTTTATGAAGTTCTGTAAAATTTTAATATGAAATTTGTATTAATTGTAAAAAAGATGATAATTTAATTTAAATAATTACAATTAAATAATATAAATTTGGAAAAAAATAGTTTAATTTATAAGTTTTCTTACCTAAAGATAAATTTTCATAAATAAACGATAATAAGCGACTAAACAGAAGTAACTTTAAAATACGGTTTACGTACAGGGGTAATTATTGTTTGATTTTTTCGAAACCATTGCAGCTTTCTTAGGCACAACACAAACTTGTTTTGATAACACAGAAAACTATTTTAAAACGGAAGTTTTTAATAAAATTTCCTTCTTAACAATTTTTATTACTAAAATTATGAGAAACAACAAATCAAAAATTCCAACCGTCGACAGGATTTGAACCTGCGTCTTTGGAATACCTTACTCGGTGACTCAATTTGTCCCCTGACCTTCTGGTTGGAAAGTAGGTCCATTTTTGACCCCGGCTCACCTTGACCTTACATAATCAATTTGTCACGACACGTAATTGGATTTGACGGATTTGACAATAACTTTGAAGAAAATGTCATTTTAAAATACGTCAACGTCAAATTTATCTTTCTATGTACAGAGCTGAACTAAACGTTTTTAAGAAATCATGCCTTGAATCCATGTGTGGCAGGGCAGAACATCAATGGTTTAAATAAAATTGAGGCGTCTTACAAATTTAAAGACAAGTACCTTCCTTTACGAAATTAATTTATTAAAATGCAATATAACGATAATTTCATCCGTAGGTATTATGGTTTATTTGAACCATATTTTTCTTTAATTTTAATTTTAATAATACATAAGAAATATTACACTATACATTCCAACTTCGACTATGATATGATATGACTTGATCTATCGTATGCATGAGGTCATCTACTCTGTTTTTGGATCCTAATCTTTGATATATAGGTATGAATTTTAAGGTCAATTGACCTATCTGTTACAATTTAGGCATTTATCCTATGAATGAATATTATAAATGTAAAAGTTTGTATTTTTAACTAAATGAATATTTTTCAATATATTTTTTGCTATTTATATTACTAAAATATGTTTTAGTATGTTTCTTTAAAATAACTGGAATAATAAAAAATAAAAAAAATACGTTTGTGAGTAGGTAGGTACTATTGTCCAAAGCTACTTTGAAACATTTAAATAATAATTATACACATAGATTTTATAATATTAACACGTAATTATTGTTTGTATCAAAGCTATACAACTATACAATTAACTTTTTTGCCCTTTTTAAGTACATACTCATTTATTTTAACATTTAATCAAAATTACCCATTTAATTTCTCCCCAGAATCCTTGTAAATAAATCACAAGTGCTCAAAACCGCAAGGGACAAGGTTGGCCACCACTGGCCAAAAGCCAAAAGTGGCCAACAAGGCGACCCACAATCCCACTGCGACCGGAGAGTTGACGACCTCTGACGAAATCGTGTGAAGTGATTACATTATTGGGTGACCTAAAATTGAAAGATGAACCTATGGCGTTGCGGTTTGTATGGAAAATAGACTTCATGTAGATTCTGCATCCTAAATGGCCTAAGTAAGGATGGTGTGGTGCCGGGTTAGAATAGCATCATCCCATAACTTCCTGCGGGTGTCGTAAAAGGCGACTAAGGGATAAATCCAGGGAATGGGCAGCAGCGCTCCATGTGAATTGAAAACTTCTACTGCGTTCACCAACCCGCCTGCCAAGCGTGGTGAGTATGGCATATACCCCTCAATTTTGGGGAGGCCCATGTCCTGAAGTGGACTGTTGTGGCTGATGATGAACGATGAGGCGCGAATTTATTTTAAAAAAATCTAAAATTATCTGGATTGTTTTATTTATCTCTTTGTCAAATGCAGGTGTTCGACAAAATATATTAAAATTGCCACGTATGTATGACACATTAACGTATGATTGACCGATACTTCATATAAAAGACATCAACGCAAATCAGTCACGCGTTTATGTCGACGATACAAAGATTCACTTAGTAAAAATTGTTCCCTGATTGATTAAGACAATGCAGGCTGCATACTGCTGTCTTTTTTTATATATGTTGATAGTTACAAAAAGACAAGTAGTCAAACAACTAGTATAACGGTTGGAAATTATGACTTCAATTTGAAAAAAAAAAAATATTTATCACGAAATCATCACAATAGTCATCACTCTAGACTTTAACTATGACTCTACACATACATACATACCTACATGTTATCACGCCTGTATCCCTAATGGGGTAGGCAGAGCGTCAACGACCCAAACAAAGGTCATTCCGCCACGTCTGACAAGTTTTGAGGGTTGTTTAAGATAGATCTGTATAATTGTATATTGCTGTAGTGACAGGTTGTCAGTCCATCGCCTAAAATCAGGCCCGGACTGGGACCCGAAACCGGCCCGGGCATTTTAGAGCCGGTCGGCCCTCCACTCTTATATCAAGAGAAAGGAAAACTACTAATGTAAATTTTCAATGATATATTATCAACTAGCGACCCGCCCCGGCTTCGCACGGGTGCAATGCTGATAGGTACTAAATTAAACATAATACAGAATGTCTTTATATATGTTGCAGTGATCTAGTTGAATAAGCGATTTGATTGAATGACTAGCTCGTTAATTGAATGACGGCATTTAATTAAATCACTAAAGGGCAACTCGTCAAGTCGTTGAATGTAACGTTCAACGTCTTGACTGAACGTCATTTAGCGAAGTCGTTGAACGGGATATAGCCGACTTCTAAAGCCTCTTACGCACCATCCATCCTGCTGTACGTCCCGCCAAGGTCATGCACGATGCACGATGAAAAACGACAGTGAATAGGCTTGACGTACGTCAATAATTATTATTATTACCTTGCTGGATGTGCTGGATCAATTTTGCGTCCAGCAAGCGCCCCCACCACCGCGACCGTCCAGCAGATGGACAGTGAATAGCGCGGACGTACGTCACAGGGTTGCCAGATTGGGCGATTTGTCGCCGTTCGGGCTACTTCAGGGCCTCCAGTGGCGACAAGAAAACGTTAAAGCCTCATACAAATAATGAATGGCGTTTGGACTACTTAAAATCCGACATTGGGCGACAAGAAAACGTTGAAGCCCATACAAATAAGCCCTTTTGGGCTACTTCCGATACAAAGTTGGGAGACTTAGACTCGCGGGCATCTGAAATACTGGTACGTCTGATTCATTTTGACAAGCTGGCTGTACAGCAAATTTTTCGTGCACGATGGTGCGTATGCTACATCCAGCGCAGTGGCCTTGGCGGGACGTACAGCCGCGATGGATAGTGCGTAGCCGGCTTAAGGCGCGGCTCGAAGCGGGAGGACGGGAGGGCGCAGCCCCCCAAAAGCGGGGCTTCGGGGGGCGCAGCCCCCCCGCAAAAAAAACAAAAAAACCTCATCATCCAGAAAGGTTTCCAGGTCAGTAGGTTGTTGTTAGGTTGCTAGTGTCAACAACACAGAGGGAGCCGACCGAGCGCAGCGAGCGTGCTGCGGCAGCAACCGGCGACCGTCCCAACATACGCAAAAAAACCACGAAATTTTATAAAACGCGAGCATTTTTGGTTAGCTTAGGTTAGGTTAGAATCACCTGACTGATTTTACGTCCGCCCTGTTCAAAGGGCTATGTTTCAATCAGCTAACTAGTTGGACGTTGAGTGACGCTTGTTCAATCAACGAACGGCCTAGTGATTCAATTGAATGCAGCCATTCAATGAACGAGCTAGTCATTCAATCAAATAGCAGATTTAACCAGATCACTGCGACAGATATAACGTAAATTCAATTAGGTTCTCGACTTAACGGTAGAGGACGTTATTCTAATCAATGTATTGCGATTATTTTTTAAAAAGTAAAAAAAGTCGACCACCAATCGGCCACACCGGCCCATCGGGCATCCGGCCCATCGGGCATTTGCCCGATTTGCCCGTATGGCCAGTCCGGGCCTGCCTAAAATAACAATATACTGAAACCCTCGAATCCCTTAGCTGGTTTTTACAGCATGCCCGGGAGGAGATGCAGCTGGCACATTCTATGTTTTTCTATCACTCCCAGTCCAGCATGGAAGTAATATGACTCTACAAATCTTATAAAATCCCAAAATTTAATTAAATTCAACAAATCAATAAACATTAATTATTAATTACGGCAGTTACATAATAATGTCATGTTTGTAAAATACAATTCTGATAGGATTTCCTGCAATGTCGATTTCGTTTAAGGCATTTATTTGATAAAATAAAGTAGTAAATAATAATACGGCTGGCGAAATCGGTTTCCTATACAATTACAAAAACAAATCAATGTATGCAATCGCATGTGTTTGCATTTGTTGATAGTTAGATTTAGATTAAAGATTATAAAATATGTATCTACATAACGTTTTTATATTTTTGTCCTTTATGGGGTAGACAGAGTATTAATGGCTTAGTTAATAAGTTTTTTCTACGTAAGTTATGTCAATTATTGATCGTATAAATATAGGGGGCGATAGAATTATGTATTGCTGTAATTTTGTACATAATTATCATAAAAAATATTTTTAGTACCAATATCTTTTTTAGAAATATTGCGAATCTCAAACAAAATGTCAACTTTTTCGGAAATATCAAAAATGAAGCAAATATACACAAACCAATATCCATTGACACAAACAAAATGTACACAAACCAATCTCATTGACTGTAGTCTAAATAAAACTTGTATGTATTTATATTATTTTAATCGAGGTCGGTTTGTTCGCATAGTAAACTAAACATTTTGATGAGTTTTGTACATCATGTGTGTACAATCACGCCTTCATCTTTCATGGGGGTAGGCTGAACGTCAAAGGTTTTAAATACTTCCCTATAATAAAAGTATTAGTAGCTGGGTTAAATTGATTACCTATATCTACTTTTAAGAAGTAGGCAATGGGTTTCGAGTCGATCGACCCGATGAACCCTGGTGTCAGAGCTTTTAAACCGCCTAATAGCACTGCTAATTGGCCTCTGACATGGTTTGATAACGATCACTATGATCAAAGGTATGCGACGTTTTTTTTTTCTTCCAGACACGTCAGATGATTCAGCCTGCATTGTACTAACCAAACTGGAGAAAATCTCACACAGTGATAAATCAACTTTGTGTTGTGGGAATCGAACCTAGGACCTCCGGTTCGGGAGCCCATGGCTCAGACCACTAGACCGCGGAGGCAGTTGCAGTATGTGCGATGTATCGATTAAAGTCATGCGCCCGATTCGATTATCCAACGGTTATTCAATCGATGATTAAATCGTAATTGGATTAATTGTTACCGCGGTCTAGTTAACTTTAACTCGTCCGATCTTCTTATTACTGCAGATTGTTAGTTAGTACGTAAGTTAACACTTCATGCGAGCAATGTTTATAAGTCCTTATTACTGTAACAGCCACTAAAATACCATTCAGGGCATAACCATTCCATATTAGGAGGTATTTACCATACTCGTCTACCATGCTTGGCAGACGAATATGCGAGCGAAGTTCTGAATTTCAAAAATGTGTCCCGCGCAGTTGGCCGATCTCTGGGAGATTGGCCGCCATCACAGAAAATCGGTTGGGAGGGCTAATTTTTATACGGGGTGTAAGCTGAGGGTGTAAGGGACAGCGTCCCACAAACTGATAGGGATTGCTCAGTAAACCAAACTGAACAACTATCAACGAGATTTTTTTTTGCTTTTTCATACAAAATGACCAGTTCGAGCAGACAATTTGTATGGAAAAGCAAATATTTTTTTTCATTTCCTGAAAAAAATCCTGGTGATAGTTGTTCAGTATCGTTGACTGAGCAACCCCTATCAGTTTGCGGGACGCTGTCCCTTACACCAGTTATATGTAGGTATGTCTACCTACACTCATGTGACTACACAATCGGGCTTGTAATAAGTAGTATGCAAATTAGTAATACATTAGAGTCACGACATAATACGCGATGTTTACATCGCTATCTCATTTCCTTGCATGTTTACTCCACCAATCAGTTTCATTTCCTCTCATAAACAGTATACTGGTTTATTTTTCCTGCGACCCTGAGTACGTTCCTGTTTTCCTCTTGGCAAGGACCTTGTGGCGGCTCTGCGTAATGTGTGATAATAATTTATAATAATGTTTATGATTCGGTCCTGTGTTTGTTAGTCGTTGCTAATTATGTAAAGTTGTTAACAAAAAGCTGTTGATGTTTTGAATGGCAAGCCGGTTGAAAAGATTTTTTTATCGCTTTTTTAATACAACAGATATCGGCTCACAAAAATTAATATGTAAAATAAGTAATTTGTAAATTAAAGTTTAAGGATGTGCTGTGCTCTATACAACACGTCTACAAATAAATTGCGTAATGAGTATTCATATAGGTAAAGTAATCATAATTATGATGATGGATGATGAAGAATTGCTGATCGATATATTTGGTTTGCGGCTTTTTCAAAGTTGGGTACCTACATTCATAATGGCACATATTTGATGGAATAAGAAAGAAAACACACAAGGTCTAATAAAAGGGAAGCGCCCTTTCTCCTGCCTAAGTACCTACTGCTAAATATAAAAATAAACTCCAGCCTGTAACCGGTTAGACAGTTAGACCATGCGGTGGAACGGGCCAAGAAATCACTTTCGCTTTTACGATAATGCACATGTTAGTAAGGTTCGTAGGTTCGAAGCTGCGGTGAAAACAATTACCTCATCTAGGGATGAGTAAGCGTTTCTATTCTGGGAACTAGGGATGTATATTACAGGTAAAATTTTCCCTGTTTGTCCCATCTGGCCTGGTAGGGATAGATAATAGAAGATTCTTTTTCCACCTATGTAGTTCTTGAAGTCCTAATCAAAAATGACCAAAACTGATTTAATTCGCTACTTCATAAGTAGCTTGCCTGAATCATCCCATTGTTAATTTGTTGGGCAAACGCCTTCCCGGCCTCCCTATTGGGCGCTTTTCCACTAGACGGCACGTCAACGGCAACGGCGACGGCACGGTACCGTCGACGATATCGTAGGTGAGATAATGTATGAAAATCAATGAAATTATATGACACGCTTTTCCACTTGCCGGCACGGCACCGTCACGGCATGTCATCGATTCCCATAGATATTGTCACGTGATCGTCGCCGTGCCGTCGCCGTTGCCGTTGACGTGACGTCTAGTGGAAAAGCGCCCATTCTCTTCCCATTCAGGTTTTTTTTTATTCGGTATGGGTTCGCTCTTGACTCTAGACACAAGGATGACAGTGACAGAGTCGACGATGGAGCGAGCAAACCTAGAGGATGCCTGTTAAAGCACTGGCATTCTCACGCACCGACGGAACACAGCAAGCTGTTTGGCGCCGGACTCCGGTGAGAGGGTGGTCGCGAGCCAGGCGGCCCCTTGCGGAGCCTACCACCGCTTTGTTGGGATCGTTCAGCCGGACTTATTCACAGGCAAGCCTGTGTTGCTGTTGCCCGGGGTGGACCACTAGGAGGTAGATCCCATCCCACCCCGAATGTATTTTATTATGTTTTGGCCTTGTTATAATATAGGTACTTAGGTACTTTTTTTGGGTGGCTTCTACTATGTTTTTTTAGACCAATGTTTTTTGAAGTGCCTAAATCGTCATATCTACATTCTCAAGCGCAATGCAATCTCTCCGATTGCATACCGATCCTCACCTCCATTCTCTAATAATTGCTTCATACACATACACCAACATCTGCGCTACAAAAGCGGTCCGTTTGTCTGTTTGTTTTATTATTATATTTCGTTACGTCAATCGGTCAAAGCCCTCGTTTCGTTACGCGGAACCCGGCTGGCCAATCTTTTTTATGAGAGTAAATTTTGTTAATTTTGTATCGATCTTTTTATTGTTAAGGAGAAGATCTTTAAAAGTTGTTATTAAAAGTGTGTTGGACCCTTGGACCTATGTATGTTATTATCATTATCATATCAGAAATTATGGAATTGGCACTGAATGCTACGAAATATTAAACTCCCATGAGCCATGAGAATGAGAATATAATAATTATATTTCACGCGGTCGCACTGAACTGACACCAATGATCATCAGCTTCCCGCAAACTGATAGGTGTTGCTCAGTCAACGAAACTGAACAACTTCCACCAGGAAATTCATTCAGGAGATGAACAATTTGTTTGACTTTCCCATACAAAATGACCACTTCAATCAGACAATTTGTATGGAATTAAGCAAAAATTTTTTTTCATTCCTGAAAGAATTTCCTGATGATAATTGTTCAGTTTCGTTGTCTGAACAACCCCTAACCCCTATCGGTTTGTCACTTACACCCCGTATTTTAACAGCCAGGGCAAGGATCCAGTCATTTACCACTGATCATTTTACATTTTTCACATTACATTGATCACTGGACATTGACGGTTGCAACTGGCGCAAGACTATAAGTTGTAATGATGATGATGATGTTGAACTGCGGTACAGAAATCTAGTAAAATAAAATAATAGTTCACAATTCCTTCGCCTTAACATCCGGCGCTACATACCGCTCAGCATTTACATAATATGGTCGTACAGACGCCGTATGGCCTACACTTTCACTGCTCTAGTAAAGTATCGTTATCAATGTATGATTAGGTCTTCATTGTGGTCGAAATGAGAGCTCTAATAGTTTAGGGACTCTTACGTCATGTCTTATGATATGAAGGTAACATCATGCCTTTTAGCTGTATTGGGTGGGCAGAACATCAACAGCTAATTTAAAGCCGTTCTAAAAAAACCTACGAATAAAGCAGACTTTTAAGAAGAAAATGAAGTTATTAAAACATTTTAGTTTCCAGTTCTTTGGTAATTATTAACAGTGCAAAACTTTAACTTTGCCAACTGACTCTGTGTATCTGTGGTTTGGAGGGCACGTTAGCAGTCGGTACTGATCATCGTTACCAATAAATAGCAATCGTACGTAAAGGTCATACGCCGAGGTTGCTCCACGGCACGACGTCCATAGGTCCTTTAAAAAACCTACTTACGGCTGCTGCCTTGTCCTCAGTCTGGACCCCTGAAAGTCATACGAATACGATAAAAGATCGCTGCCGAAAAACTAAACCGGTAAAGTGAAACTAGTACTAGCGCCCTCTAGTGAATATTTTTGTAAACTAAGGTAGGTGAGTGACATCTAGTATCGAGTAGCGGTACTAGTAACGCTTGTAGTTTAACTACAAGAGGAAAATCATAGGTGGCGCTTCATAAAATTGCTTTTAAAATGGCAACACCAAAAAAAAACTCTTTAGTTTATGGTTGACAAAGATAATATAAATACACTACGTTATAAGATGTGGAACTCCCATACAAATAGTAACACCAAACTCCCGAACCCGATTTGTATGAAACTCAGATCCACATTAACAAACGAAACCACAGATTATCAAGCCGGAAATCAACTGACTGTGACAAGTAGTGTTGTAACAAATTTATCGACCTTTATCGATGTTTCATGCATAGTGACGTGCACTTTTTCTTTTTTATCGAAACTAGCTTTCTGTTCAAGATTTAAATTTACTTAAATTTCTCATGTAAAAAAACTTCAAACATTTTTACTATTCTTTATTTTATAAACCTATACATTAACATTATTGAAACGGGCGAAAAGAACAGGACGAAGCCAATAAAATTAAAATATTATCCAATTTATTATTTTAAATCAAAAATCATGTCCTTTGTCCCGGTCAACAGTCTATTGTTCCATAAGTCACGTCAAAGTCATTGTTATATCTTAGCAGCCAGCAGCAGCAAAGAGATGCAGAAAAGAATCTGCAACATCCTCACCCCCAGTATTGGAAACCAATACTCAAGGTCAGGCGCTGAGTTTAGTCTGCAGCGCTTTGCCACTGGGCGTCGGTCCGTCGGTCAGTCAGTCCAGGTGGAACAGTTGGTCTAGTTCTAGTCAGTCCAGCGGGTCCTATCAGTCTAAGTCAGTCCAGTCACTCCAGTTGGTCTTGTCAGTCTCGGTCGGTCCAGCTAGTCCAGTCAGTTCAGTATGTCCGGTCACGTCGATTCCCGTCACGTTGAGTCCCGTCGCGTTGAGTCCCGTCACGTAAAGTCAGGTCACGTTGGGTCTCGTCACGTTGGGTCTCGTCAAATGGAGTCAAGTCTCGTCTCGTGTCGAGAGTCTCGTCAATTTTGTCACTGGTCGTCTATGAAGTCAAGTCTGTCAAAATACAAATTATAAACAATAAAATCAATACAAAAGCATATA
>JARACY010003978.1:0-29523 GCA_029255725.1 Scrobipalpa atriplicella | reverse complement strand
GGTATTCGCCTTATAGCATCTATCGTCCCGCTAGAGATGCTTTTGGGTCAGCAAAATTGGCTTTTCACATTGTGGCCTGTCAAAATTACCTCATCATGTTCTTCTGTAACTGCAGTAACGCAGATAGTACCTGCAGTAAGTCTCACTAGTAACCGTAGGCTTGTTTGTTTTCGACCCCTGCCAGTACGATCATTCCTTGCACACAGGACTCGAACTTCTCGACGTACCAGCGTTGTGGTCGTTTATGGAGTCGGCTCGTCCGTCGGTGTTCACGAGTAGCAACAAGGAGGGGGAGGAGCGGGTGATGCGGGGCAAGGGCTCTTACGCCTACTTGATGGAGTCGACCACCATCGAGTACGTGGTGGAGAGGAACTGCGACCTTACTCAAGTGGGCGGAATGCTAGACTCCAAGGGCTATGGAATCGCCATGCCGCCAAGTGAGTGAGCCATTTATTATCCTCTTGCTGCTGAGTGTTTTGCCTGGTTTGTGCAGTGTTGCCAAAGTATTGTTGTATATTACCTATTTAAAATTTAATAATGACGCTAACGTCGTGATTTAATTATTATGCGTATGGATTCTGTAATAAAATAAATATGTAGATTAATGACGAGACGAATACGAAAGTTTCAAAATTGTGGCCAAAAATACAAACTAGCTCGAAATTCTTTTTTACATTTTTCTTCGCTTTCAAAAATGCAAAAGGTTACTCTGTATCCGTTTCACTTTATTTAAATCTTTGCGTTGGCAGCACAGGTCACACGTCTGTACCCAATTACACAGTCGGGTAGACAGCAACGTGCAAATAGTTACCTTATTTACGTGTACCTCGCTCGGAGGAGCAACACAACTGTAATTGTCTAATTTACAGCTGTTGTGTCTGAGTGTTTAAACATGTTCGCGAGGCTTGTCTATTAGATGTATAACTTCATTAACTTTATTATAAAGGGATAGTAAATAAAGTTAAACCGAGATGTAAACTATACAGAGGTTTTTGGATTTTGATCCTATTTATTTGAAAACCAGATTGTTTGCCTAAAATATCTCTGAATAGAAGAATCAGAAATATCTATAAAGTATAGTAGCATCCCGCGGTGTTACGTTATTTTGTTATATAACACGTTATAGGTACGTATACAGTATGTAGGCATAATAATTCTATTAGGGACCTTAACCAATATTCCTTTTTGCTACAATTGCCACGATATCAAAATTATATTAGTTACCTATGTTTGCTTATCTGTATTGATTTTTATTATACCAAGTAGTCTATAAAACGTTTTTGTATTATTTTCATTTTGTTATTGCCTGAAATCTTAACCATTTACGGAGTTATTCGATAGATTTTACCGTCTCTAGATTTCATGAAATTCTGTGCGAACATAACCTCCTAATATCACATATTTGCTTGTAGACTCTCCATACCGCACTGCTATAAGTGGAGCTGTACTAAAACTACAAGAGGAAGGAAAATTACACATTCTCAAAACAAAATGGTGGCAGGAGAAACGCGGCGGGGGCTCTTGTAGGGTAAGTAAATGTTATCACAATACAAAAAGTGCTTCAACGAAATTGGAATCAATTCTAGGCCCGAAATAATCGGGTTCCGATATCGCACAACATTTAGATCGAATGTTCTGATTTAAAAATAGAACTGGGGTGTGGTTTGAATTTTTATGATGGACTTTTGGGGTTTTTATTCCGCAGTCGTTCCGATTCATGACGTATGTATCAAGGGTAGGTGATTGTGCACGTAGCTAGTACCTACCTACGTGCGAGAATAAAATGTTTAGGAACGCGCCACTTTACTTAACATTCCCCAGAATTGTCTCAATCTCAGCGCGACCTTTAGGTATAATTTAGCTCTTACAAAAATCCGGTGTAATCCAGATAAAAATCTGCGCCTTTAATCTTAGCCGTCGAATAAAAGACTTATCGTTGGTACTCAGTTCGATTAGGGAGCTATTTGTAGAACGAGCGGTGGCTTTGTGGCAGTTGGCCCTCTGTGAACCTGCGAGTAAATCTCCTGTCTGTAGTCACTCATCTAATGTCGGTACTTATTCTTTTCCTGCCAGTGCCTGGCTTACTTTGTCGTATTGATCAGGGGAGAAAAGAAATATTACACCTTTCTGAACTTCAATTTATAAAAAGTTACAACGAGTGTCTATTAAAAACACTTAGTTTTTCATGCAAAAGATACATTCAACATGAAGCTTTAAAAAATATGTTAATGAACCACGAAAAACCAATTCAATTGTGGTTATGTTAAATCCGCTCACCGGCACATTTAACCGCCGTTTTTGGAATAAATGCTTTTGCTTGATTCATTAATATGGTGTCCATAAAAAAGAATAATCTATTTACAATATAATTTATAATGCTGTTATTTTAACGCTCAATAAACAGTTATAATTGGAATCTTAAACTTTATTATCAACAATCACTCCAAATAAGAAAGGATGGTTAGGTGTGAAATTATCATAAAATTATAGTTTCAAAAGTATGTACTTAGGTACCTACTTACCATCCTTTTCGTTTTCAAGATATTTCATGTGTTTGTTTCTTAGGATGAAACATCAAAATCCTCGTCAACCGCGAACGAACTGGGCTTGGCGAACGTCGGCGGCGTGTTTGTGGTCCTGATGGGCGGAATGGGAGTCGCCTGCGTCATCGCCGTCTGCGAGTTCGTCTGGAAGTCACGGAAAGTCGCCGTCGACGAGAGGGTGAGATAAACACTATTGGTGTAGAGCTCTGAAACAACATGTTCGTAGTGCTGATTGGAGGGATGGGCGTCTGAGAGTTCGTTTGGAAGTCAAGAAAGTTGCCGTCGACGTCGACGAAAGGGTGAGATGAACATTATGTTGCGTCATTGGTGTAGTAGAGCTAAGAAACACCATGTTCTTGGTCCTGATGGGCGGATTGGGAGACGCCTGCGTTATCGCCGTCAAGGAGAGAGTGAGATGGAAATTCTAGAATAGAAAAAGTCTCAGGCAATGCCTGACAATAAGTATGTCGCCGAAATGTTAGAGATCCTGGTGTAGATTTCTTTAGACTAGAGGGTAATATGAACATTATGTATAACTATTGGTGACAAGAAACACCAATAGTAGATTACAGAAAAAATATAGCAGAGCCTGTAGAGTGGTTGCACTTATTTTAGTGGTCTTGATGGTGACGTTGGAAGTTTAATAATTATTCAGTTTATATAATTATCTCAACTAAAGAAACACCAAAGTCATAATAGTTACCAAATAACCAGAGCTTCGCCGACATTCATTGTTAGTTCTGACGGCGCAGGTTGGGAATGCCTGCATCTCCTTCAGTGCATGCTGTAAAAATCAGCTAAGGGAATCGAGGGTTTCAGTGTATTGCAATTTAGGCGATGGGCTGACAACCCGTCACTATAGCAATATACATAATCATCAACTGTATTAGCCCTCGAAACTTATCAGACGTGGCGGAACAACCCATGTTTAGGTCATTTTTGCTCTGCCTACCCCATTAGAGATACAGGTGTGATTTTATGTATGTATGTAGTTTCAAAATGTTCGTCAAACATACCTAATGTTGACTCTGCTTCACATCGAGAATGACTGTGGGATTTCTAGTTGAATTTGCAGAGAATTTCGATGCAGGCATTCCCAACCTGCGCCGTCAGAACTAACAATGAATGTCGGCGAAGCTCTGGTTATTTGGTAACTATTATGACTTTGGTGTTTCTTTAGTTGAGATAATTATATAAACTGAATAATTATTAAACTTCCAACGTCACCATCAAGACCACTAAAATAAGTGCAACACTCTACAGGCTCTGCTATATTTTTTCTGTAATCTACTATTGGTGTTTCTTGTCACCAATAGTTATACATAATGTTCATATTACCCTCTAGTCTAAAGAAATCTACACCAGGATCTCTAACATTTCGGCGACATACTTATTGTCAGGCATTGCCTGAGACTTTTTCTATTCTAGAATTTCCATCTCACTCTCTCCTTGACGGCGATAACGCAGGCGTCTCCCAATCCGCCCATCAGGACCAAGAACATGGTGTTTCTTAGCTCTACTACACCAATGACGCAACATAATGTTCATCTCACCCTTTCGTCGACGTCGACGGCAACTTTCTTGACTTCCAAACGAACTCTCAGACGCCCATCCCTCCAATCAGCACTACGAACATGTTGTTTCAGAGCTCTACACCAATAGTGTTTATCTCACCCTCTCGTCGACGGCGACTTTCCGTGACTTCCAGACGAACTCGCAGACGGCGATGACGCAAGGCGACTCCCATTCCGCCCATCAGGACCACAAACACGCCCGCCGACGTTCGCCAAGCCCAGTTCGTTCGCGGTTGACGAGGATTTTGATGTTTCATCCTAAGAAACAAACACATGAAATATCTTGAAAACGAAAAGGATGGTAAGTAGGTACCTAAGTACATACTTTTGAAACTATAATTTTATGATAATTTCACACCTAACCATCCTTTCTTATTTGGAGTGATTGTTGATAATAAAGTTTAAGATTCCAATTATAACTGTTTATTGAGCGTTAAAATAACAGCATTATAAATTATATTGTAAATAGATTATTCTTTTTTATGGACACCATATTAATGAATCAAGCAAAAGCATTTATTCCAAAAACGGCGGTTAAATGTGCCGGTGAGCGGATTTAACATAACCACAATTGAATTGGTTTTTCGTGGTTCATTAACATATTTTTTAAAGCTTCATGTTGAATGTATCTTTTGCATGAAAAACTAAGTGTTTTTAATAGACACTCGTTGTAACTTTTTATAAATTGAAGTTCAGAAAGGTGTAATATTTCTTTTCTCCCCTGATCAATACGACAAAGTAAGCCAGGCACTGGCAGGAAAAGAATAAGTACCGACATTAGATGAGTGACTACAGACAGGAGATTTACTCGCAGGTTCACAGAGGGCCAACTGCCACAAAGCCACCGCTCGTTCTACAAATAGCTCCCTAATCGAACTGAGTACCAACGATAAGTCTTTTATTCGACGGCTAAGATTAAAGGCGCAGATTTTTATCTGGATTACACCGGATTTTTGTAAGAGCTAAATTATACCTAAAGGTCGCGCTGAAGATTGAGACAATTCTGGGGAATGTTAAGTAAAGTGGCGCGTTCCTAAACATTTTATTCTCGCACGTAGGTAGGTACTAGCTACGTGCACAATCACCTACCCTTGATACATACGTCATGAATCGGAACGACTGCGGAATAAAAACCCCAAAAGTCCATCATAAAAATTCAAACCACACCCCAGTTCTATTTTTAAATCAGAACATTCGATCTAAATGTTGTGCGATATCGGAACCCGATTATTTCGGGCCTAGAATTGATTCCAATTTCGTTGAAGCACTTTTTGTATTGTGATAACATTTACTTACCCTACAAGAGCCCCCGCCGCGTTTCTCCTTCCACCATTTTGTTTTGAGAATGTGTAATTTTCCTTCCTCTTGTAGTTTTAGTACAGCTCCACTTATAGCAGTGCGGTATGGAGAGTCTACAAGCAAATATGTGATATTAGGAGGTTATGTTCGCACAGAATTTCATGAAATCTAGAGACGGTAAAATCTATCGAATAACTCCGTAAATGGTTAAGATTTCAGGCAATAACAAAATGAAAATAATACAAAAACGTTTTATAGACTACTTGGTATAATAAAAATCAATACAGATAAGCAAACATAGGTAACTAATATAATTTTGATATCGTGGCAATTGTAGCAAAAAGGAATATTGGTTAAGGTCCCTAATAGAATTATTATGCCTACATACTGTATACGTACCTATAACGTGTTATATAACAAAATAACGTAACACCGCGGGATGCTACTATACTTTATAGATATTTCTGATTCTTCTATTCAGAGATATTTTAGGCAAACAATCTGGTTTTCAAATAAATAGGATCAAAATCCAAAAACCTCTGTATAGTTTACATCTCGGTTTAACTTTATTTACTATCCCTTTATAATAAAGTTAATGAAGTTATACATCTAATAGACAAGCCTCGCGAACATGTTTAAACACTCAGACACAACAGCTGTAAATTAGACAATTACAGTTGTGTTGCTCCTCCGAGCGAGGTACACGTAAATAGGTAACTATTTGCACGTTGCTGTCTACCCGACTGTGTAATTGGGTACAGACGTGTGACCTGTGCTGCCAACGCAAAGATTTAAATAAAGTGAAACGGATACAGAGTAACCTTTTGCATTTTTGAAAGCGAAGAAAAATGTAAAAAAGAATTTCGAGCTAGTTTGTATTTTTGGCCACAATTTTGAAACTTTCGTATTCGTCTCGTCATTAATCTACATATTTTATTTTATTACAGAATCCATACGCATAATAATTAAATCACGACGTTAGCGTCATTATTAAATTTTAAATAGGTAATATACAACAATACTTTGGCAACACTGCACAAACCAGGCAAAACACTCAGCAGCAAGAGGATAATAAATGGCTCACTCACTTGGCGGCATGGCGATTCCATAGCCCTTGGAGTCTAGCATTCCGCCCACTTGAGTAAGGTCGCAGTTCCTCTCCACCACGTACTCGATGGTGGTCGACTCCATCAAGTAGGCGTAAGAGCCCTTGCCCCGCATCACCCGCTCCTCCCCCTCCTTGTTGCTACTCGTGAACACCGACGGACGAGCCGACTCCATAAACGACCACATACGCTGGTACGTCGAGAAGTTCGAGTCCTGTGTGCAAGGAATGATCGTACTGGCAGGGGTCGAAACAAACAAGCCTACGGTTACTAGTGAGACTTACTGCAGGTACTATCTGCGTTACTGCAGTTACAGAAGAACATGATGAGGTAATTTTGACAGGCCACAATGTGAAAAGCCAATTTTGCTGACCCAAAAGCATCTCTAGCGGGACGATAGATGCTATAAGGCGATACCAACCACTTACCACGGCAATCTGCTTGTTTGCCCACTCAATTCCATAAAAAAGAAAAAAAGAAATAAATGGTAATACTGAAAGTGCGAAAACAAATATAAAAAGTTTAAAGGCTGTTCGCTAAAGTGTAAGATCAGTTCGTAAGCGTTCAAAGAATAGAAAAGTTTTATTGGTCTTTGTCGGAGCGATATACAGTAAATAGGTGGACCATTCATCATGGCCATTAAGAAGCACGTAAGTCACTGACTTTAACAAGTTACAGTTAAATCTGTTCGAAGACAAACTGTGAGCTGGCCAAAAGATATTGAGGCTTTTGTCCCCGTGACTTTGATAAATGTCTGCTTGTTTTCTCGAGTGTAAGTACGGGCCAGACCAGCCATCAACAACTTTCAAGGACCGAGTCATAAATCTACAGTGAGCAGGCGTTGGATAACAAATTTCTTCAAGTTTATGTTTCATCAACTTGACAGTCAAGAGATAAGAAGCTGCGTTTATACCCCTTTTACTTCCACTTGATTTATTGCATAATATGAACACGAAGCTTCCAGTAAGCCTTGTGAAATATGACTCCAAGAAAAACCTAGAAACAAAAGTAGTAACAATCAGAAAAATCCGATTTTATTTTTCACTAAATTATAAATCTTACCCTGAAGAAGGCAGCAGTAGATCCTCCCTTCAAAGCTCCATATTTGATCTTGGTCTGCTTAGCCAAATCCTCTGCGCTTTCGATGGGAGAGTCCATGCGTTCCACAGTGAGGAAGGCGGCAAGGTTGGCAGTGTATGAGGATATCATGATTAGGGTGAAGAACCACCACATACCAGCCACCATGCGCGTTGATACCGCTCTGGATAAAAGGGAGTCATGATATAGTTTACTATTATTTATCTAATTTGATCCAATTTGTCATAATGATTTGTATTTCAAAACGGCTCAAATTTATAGTTCGTCAAGTCAACTCGTCGGATCGTCTATGAAGTAGAATGAAAACGAAATAACAATAAAAACGTTATGTATTATGTGATTTAAAGTTCATAAAGCCAGTCAATGAAAAATAATTCACTGATCATAACTTAAGAATACTTAAAAGTTGAAAGTCAAAGATGTAATTTCACTTCAACAACAGGCACAAAATAGTTTAATTAGTTGAATCGGCTAAAGTTTATTAAGTTCTTTAGTATGATTTAGCCATTGTTAGCAATTTACTGCAAACTGACTAGAAATTCTAAACTTTGTCTTCAAAGACACATCGTTGTTTTGATATAGTATCGCCATTTGTCTTTGACAACTTTAGTTATAAAGCAATTCATTCTAGCCAAATATTGTGCTTTAATTTGGTAGCGTTATGGCTTAGCTACCATTTGTCAAACCTTATATGAAGATAAAGTACCAAACTAAAACTAATAAAAACTGTCTACGTTTTTTTTTTAAATAATGCTTTGAAATAATATTAACATTGACCTCTACTTATGACTTATTAGGAGGATTCAGAGGTTAATGTCACCTTAATACTAAAATTAAAGAGGTCAATTTTACTTGAAAAACATGTAAAATTGACCCCTTGATCTTAAGTACTAGTGTTACTCAAACTTTGATGCAGCAAGCCATGGATACTACGCAAGCACATAACTCGTGTAGAAAGTATATACCAAACATTGTAAAGTTCATTATTTAGTTAGCTACTAAAATCCTTAACTATCTAGTGGAAATCAAAGCTAGTTGAAATTGCCAGCACGTCTCTATTTAGATTGGACGGTCTCGGTGACTACCGATGCTTGAAATTCTCAAAAGGCTGTGGTCGCTTTGAAACTAATTAGTGAAAAGGGAGTACTTCATTCAAACTTTGTTACTGGAGGCTACATTTCCGCATCAACTAGAAACGTGGCCAAATACTTGCAGATTGGAGCATTTCTGTACCAGACTCAATAGTTTAGAAATACTTCAAATCTGCAAGCGTTTAGCCTACAACTACTTTTGAAGTTCAGATCGTCTTGTATTCAAGATTTATGAGGATAGTTTCAAGTATTATGCAAAGCTATTTCGATCTGCATTCGGCGCTATTACAAACTTAGTAATACACACTCCAAACTATTCCATATAGCTTCAGAGACAGAGAATGTTGAGATTGAAATACCGAAGTTCAAACTCCGTTACACGGTGCAAGTATGAGTGGAATTGTAGCCAACAGTCTGACACACGGGGACTTACTTCGGCGCGATATCCGAACCTTGCTGCATCAAGGATCCGATAGTGAACCACAGCGAGTTCAACAGGGTGAACTGGTTCTCCAGCACCGGCGGCTCGTCAATACAGTTCCGGGGGCTGTCCCACTCGTACGGGCTGAACCTGCGCCCAAACGTGCCCAGTCAGTAAACACCCACTGATATTTTTTTTTATTTCACTCGGCAAAACATTCGATATCTAGTTTTCAGAGAAGATTTAAGTAAGTAAGTCAACAAAGATGGAATTCTTAGAATGTAGAGACGTTTCTCATCGTAACGTAAACCTCGAGAAAAATACTTTACTAAAGCCCTAGATCCCTCTTCAAAGTTTTCTCGTCGGCGGGAATTCTTGCCGGTGTTTTATATTAGCAAAGTTTAGGGCTGTTATCTCGCACCCTCTAATAGCAGTGTTAGTTATCAAACTTCGTAAACCACACGCGGTGAATCTGACTACGTAATCCGAGGAGTAAGTAACTTCCAGACATCCGATACAGCAAGAGGGAAGGGCGACACTGCACTTGAAAGGTTTAAATATCGAATACTTTGTCGAGCGAGCCGAGAACCCCTTTTCCACCAGATCCTTGTGGACTTCGCTGAGTTCACTATTGAAGCCACTTTGAGTCAAGTGCGCTTTCAACTTTAGGGGTAAATATCCTTACTTGGGTAGAAAGTCACAGCTCTGCTGCATGAGAGATCCGATGGCAAACCAGAGACAGTTGGCGAGCGAGAAAATGTTTTCCAACTTTTCTCCATTCTCGGAATGCGTTGGGTGCCATTCATAAGGAGTAAACCTATTAAATTCAGATATTAGCATAAATAATAAGCACTACAAAACTCTGAATACATAAAATAATTATGCGATTCTCGACTAAAGCCATTTTAAAAGTTTTGAAAATGAACTTGATTTACGAGTTATTCGAGTGACGAAAATATCGCTTTCTTCATCTCACAATATGAAATATTTTATGGACTGATTTAGGTTTCAACGTTATTAACCTAGTTTAGTCGAAGTAAAAATAAACACTGTTCACTGCTGTTATAGTTTGGCTAGGCTCCAAATAGAACAAAGGCACATTAATTGAGAACCGCATAATTTGTAGTTTCTTAGTTAAAAAAAGTTACATTCCCAAGCAAGTTTACATACCTGGCGAGAATAAACAGTAGCACGGAGACACCCAAATAGGCTGTGGCCATATAAATCCACACGTCAAGCGACAACGGTGAGAGAAACGAGAATAGGTTTGGTGGCTGCTTTATTGGTTTGCGGTACAGCACTGAGATTCCCAGGTTCATGAAAGGCATGGTAAAGTCCACCACTTGCTCCCTAAAATACACGAAAAAACTTACAATCATGTTTTAGACATATTTACATACATACAGGCACGCACGCTTCTACCACTAACGGGGTACGCAGAGCGTCAAAGATCTCATAAAAGAAACCTTTTCACCACGTTTGACTAGTTATGACCATAAGAACATCATTTTAGAAAGAACTAAAATTTGTTTTGCTCCATTGACAGTTTGTCATACTATCGCATTAACCCCTATTAGCCCTCGAATCTCACTATTGACTTTTACAATAAGCCCAAAGTAGATGTTTATTTTTTTATCGCTCCCAGTTCAGTTCAGTTTCTTTTATTTATAAAAAATAATATAAGTTACATGTCAATTTCTTAAAACTATTTACTAAATTTAAATGATCTTAAAATTACTTGAAATAGAATCCTTCGTTATCATTACATTACATTACTTCGGGATTATTACTAAAATTCATAATTTATTCCCAGCCTATCCCAGCATTAGATGGATACGTAGCAGAAAAATAATGTATACAATATGTATTTTATATTGAATTCAAAACACGTTCAAATTATTAATGATGTAGGGGCGGGTATACGTCTTGGAATCGTTTCAGCTTCATTCCGATCGCGAGTCGATAATTGAGTTCCACCGAATTTGCGATTCCAATTATGGAGACCAACTTCCTTGACAGACTTACAAATAAGACTGTTCGTGCTCGAAATAAAACGAATATTCTGCCTTTTTCAATCTTTAGGCACTTTTCTACTGCAAAAGATCAATTCACAACTTCAATTTATGTTATTAATGTCTGTAAAATTTCTTCCATGCTGGACTAGGAGCGATAGAAAAATATAGAATGTTCCAGCTGCCCTTCGTCCCGGGCATGCTGTAGAAGTCAACAAAAGGAATTCGAAGGTAGTGTATTGTATTTTAGGCGATGGGCTGACTACCTGGCACTATAGCGATAATTAACACATAACAATCTTTTCCCTCAATATTTTGTCAGACGTGTCGAAGACACCTTTTATTAGGCATTTTACGCTCTCCCTACCCCGCAAGGGATAAAGATGATGTAAAATTCAATTAATAAAAAAGTTATACATACCGATCATACGTGATAGTAAGATCTGCAATAGCGAGATCAGCTCTTTGTTCCAGTAACTCTCTGATCATGCCGTCCCATTCTTTGGTCTCCCTATTATATGACCCGTATCGACCGTCAGGCGCCAACTTGAACGTATAGTTGAAACCTAAGACTTTGGATATCTCGTGAATGAGATCAATGGCATACCCTTCGAACTGTGCATTGCCTGTTAATTTTTCACTGGCTTCTTTTCTCATGCAATATGGCGCACTCTGAAAAAAATTGGAAACTATAAAATCAGAATTTCCTCTTTGCATGAGTGGGTCGTCTACATAAGAGAAAAACATTTTCATTTTTGTTCCTCGAAAAACATGAATACGACACAAAGGCATTAGGATTGTTTCATGGTTTATCCATCTTTTCTTTGAGCCAAAGCTTTAGCAACAAGTCATGAATACGGATATGTCTCATATTATAATGTTTTTCCTCTGTGAATATATTCGTCATAAGAATAACATAAACCCCTCGTTCGTGCAACTGAAATCCATAACATGCCGAGTACGCTAATTTTATCTTAGTGGAACGCAGGAGAGCTATAAAATGTTTCCGGAAGATTAGTACCTAAATGGAACATTTGGTACTTTTTATTACACTCTGTATAAAACGTGTGACTTACCAAGATAGTGGTGACGATAAGAGTTTTGTTTTGCAATATTTCGACGATCTGCTTCTGATTTTCGCCATAGGACCGCGTGTAATTGACGCCCATCGATGAGTTCCAAATCCCTGCTTTTTGAAGGCCATCTCTCGTCAATTCAATTATATCCAAAGTGAAATCGCTTCTGAACCCTTGATGATCAAACTTTATAACTCCAGTTAAGCCCTTCATTTCTACCTGTTCATCGAAACAAAGTGAAGTGTCGGGTTAATTAAAGGCAGCTCATAATTCTGACTGAAATTTTATACGTTCGCGCTGAGTTTCGCAGCCTTCGCGTGACTTTCGAATTACTAAGTAATTTATTGCCTTTGAAAAAGGATACGCTTTTGAACACAGGGCGAGTTATTGTGTGTGAAAGACAAATTAATTTAAAGGGAATTTTCGAGTTTGTTTTTACTGGATCAAAAGTGAAACATCACAAGCGGTTTCATGAGAGGGTGGAGGGGGGTTTAAGCGGAAGGCACAAACAGGCTTACGCCACAACGCCGGATCTGCTAATCTGTCAACTCACTCTTACAATTTAATCCGTAGCTGGCCGAAACTTCGTTACTTACCGAGTTCTATATCCTTGACAAAAATTATTTTGATGTGGCTTTAATATTTTAAGTTCCAAAATGTTTTCTGAGATACTCGCCTATGCGAGTGCCTATGCACGCTGATTAAATAATAACTGGCAATCAATATTTGATAGTCCAGGAGGATTTACATTAAGAATTGACATAAAAATGTATAGGATCAGTTCAGTTACGAATTTCCTCGTCAAAAATCCCTCTGGAGACATGAATCAAACTCCGTTTGTTCGGAGCGATCCTAAAATAACACGAATTTCGCGCAGGCTCAAAGTGTACTTACAATTTTCATGTAATTGATGAGACTGTACCCGTGGGGCCATGTATCTTCTGCCTCGCATGAAAGGGGCCTCACGTCAATTTGCTGGGAAGTATCCAGGTCGTGCAGGGCTTTCGCGAACAGATGAACAGCATCGTACATCAGTGCTGTTTCAGTCTGCGTAATGGCGGAATTTGAGATAATGCTGTTCATTGAATGTTATCTGGGTATTTGTAAAGCAAGGGGTCCGATGTGATTTTCAAGAAATGAGTGAAAATCACGCGTTCAAATTTCTGTATTAAATTGAAAGCATTGAACACGTTTTTCGTTGTTCAAAATAAATGCATGGAAATTATGGCTGCAGAAAAAGAACCCACACCACTACTGTTTTTAAGCTAGCATTATCAAGCGCATAAGTACCATGATTAATTTAAAATGAATGCACTCAAAGCTGTTCCCAAAAATTGCTTATAAACTAACCTTTATGAAGGTCATGTTCTCCTGAAAGCAAAACATTTGCGTTTAATATTACATTTCCTATAAACGATCCTATGTTAATATTGTTATTGTACTAAACTAAAGCAATACCTTTGAGGAGGCATGTCCTACTGGGATTTTCCTCCCCTTTCTCGCCTCATCGTACACCCAATCACGAACTACTTTCTGCACGTCCGTTCGTTCAGGGTCTAAGAGTCTCAGGGCAGTGATGTTAGTGCCCCCGTATTTGAACTCTTCTAGATCCACGCTGTGCAGGTCCTGAGGGTCGTAAAATCAAGTCATAAAGCGTTCGGGAAATAGATTTTTTTCAGTGCTCTGCTCAGTCAGTTGAGAAAATTTAGGACGCCATTTTTATAGCCCATGTCTTGGTTCCAGTATAAAGTGCGGCTACGACTTTATTGCTCGTTAGTTACTAAAATATCGCGTACTAAGATTTATTCCAACATAATAGTTTGATTACTCCGTTGTTATTTCATGTTGATTAAATGGCCTCTGTGGTTGAATGGCTTGAGACTTTAACTGCCGATCCGGTGCTCGTGAGTTTGATTCCTACACGAAGGTGATACGACAGCTTACACCTTATGAGATTATTCGCAGTTTTCAAAACAAAGGCTTTGGTTGTCTGGTAAGCAAAATTATTCCGTACTTCGAACGACACGCGTCAAAAGTCGTCGGTCCCTGTAATTGGCTATGATAGTGGTCGTTACATAAACTTTGTCAGGGGCCAATTACGCGGTCTAAAAACTTTAACACCTAGCTTCAACGGGTCGTTCATCAACCTGAATACCCAAACGAAATGAGAAGAATTTGTGTCGGTATTTATTATTACCTATTTTATAGTAGGTACAGGATAAAATTTAATCTTCAGTCTTCCATTCTAAATTAATAGAAAATAACTCAGACTTGAATTTTCTTTACGTTTTGTATTATAAAATGAACGTATAAAATAGAAATAACATGAAAATTATCAGTAGAGGACTTTTAGGAGCACATCAAAAAATATCAAATACATAATGCATTATTGTTTTCAAGATATTTGACAGTAAAAATAAAAATTTGTTTTCAATCTCAATCAACTCTGTGTGCTCTACGTTTTAAATGAATCCACAGCAACAGACTGACTGACACTACAGCGTCTCTGGTCCAGAAAGGGAATTAAAACTGAAAGAGTATGGTTTAGACTTACCAGTGAAGTGATAAGGTAACTGTGATAGTCAGACATCATTCCAATCTGCTGAGCTTGCTGCAGGACATCCCTGATTCTCTCTGTAGCACAGTCCAGTACTATGTGGGACTCAGCTGAATTCTTAATCTGTTTCAGAAGGGGCCTGCACGGAAAAGATGTCATGATCAAAAATATATTTTTAAAATCAAATCGAATAAAACTGTTAGAAAGATAAGTCACATTTCTGTGATCAGAAATTATGACTGAACCGTAAATAATGGATCAAAGTTAAGACGAGGATAACGGACTGAATCATCCTAACTAGCTTTTGGCAAGTTTGCTTGTTTGACAAATATAATGGATTCTTGGAACTGAGTAGCTCAAGTAGCTTAATCAAGGATTTTCTCATTAAGGACTCAATCTAACATACGGCGTTGTATAGAAGCGTTCACGGAGAAAGCTATTGATTGGCGTTTGCTTGAAACAATACGTCGCGCAGCGCCCCACGACTTTCTCAAATAAAACCTTTATTCCAAAAAGAGTAAGGTCTTGTTTTAAATTTAAGACGGTCTTGCCGCCGTAGCATGCAGCCGCGATAGTCATCTTTTATCACATCTATTTGTCAGACTGTATGAAGATTTGACAGGAGTTGCGATATATTCCCCTTTCGCGCGGCGGCATGCTACGGGGGTTGGATTGACGAGGGCTTACCTGTAATCATGTGAATCCGGCAACTGTCTTACAGCTACTGGCAACTCAGAAGGCCCATGAGCTTTAAGTAGTTCTTGTAATCGAACCAACCCGTCACTGTTTTCGTATACTATTGTGAAAGACTTCCATCCCCAAGCTCGGACTAGATCTACGTAGGCCTGAAATAAACTCTTCGCGTTAGAAAGGATATGAAATTACTTCAGATTTTATCATAGGTATCTGCTTGAATCCACCCACGCACAGATATAAGCCTCAAAAGGAGCTCTCGTGCCACAAAACAAAATGCCTACTTTGGATAAGCCTTGTTCGGTATAAGATCTAGGGAAAATTTCGGTTCAATCTAAAAACTCCACTTGTACTTTTATTTGTTCTTGAATCATACTTGTAGATGTACTTAAGTAAATATTTATTTATCATATTAAAGAATAAGAATCAGAAATACTTTATTGTGATACACAGATTACAAAAGGTTCTGTGATCTGTCAAATGACATAAAATAATTATTAAGATTTGTTTGTTAAGAGGTTAATGATTAGATTTAAAAATTACAACAACAGATTACAAAAGTAGACTATAGAAATTAATCAATTCAAATTAAACATTTATTATGTAGCAAGTGTGTCTCTTTTAAAGTTGGATTTACGAAAAATCATCATCATAAGGGCATTCCCCATTTTCCAACTATAAGTACCTACCTAAAATTGAGATTGAAATTAATTTCTACTATTTATAAAATGTAAGCCAAATTGAAAATAAAACTACCACCAAACAGGACTTATTTTAGTATATTTCGCCAGGCTCTTTATTATTGGCTAACTGACCGTTGCCAGTTCCCATTAAAGTCTTGTTTAGGCGCCAAGAAAATAATGGACACCAAATATTAAAGAAATCTAATACTTAGGTTAGGTTTCAAAGAAATTTTGAGAGATTTGATCTATAAGGTCGCGTCTTTAATAATTTGTTTTATTAATTAAGTAAGTAACTAAATGAGAAGAGACAATGACAAATTATGAATAAATTGAATAAATTGAATTCAATTAGAGACCAAAATTTCAAGAGTTTTAAGAAAACATTTAAGTTACACCGGATGTTTTAGTTGACTTGACCGAAACAAAGATTGTTTTATCTTTACCAAAATTGACAATCATTCTTCCTTTATTTACTTTAATAAAATCTAAAATGAAATACTTACTCTGCTCAAGGCCGCAGGGTGAGGGTACAAGTTGACCAAGCAGGACTCCCGTCTGGTCCGGTAGTCCCACCTGGTCTCCAAGTGAGGCAACTCCATGGTATCGCATATGCTCTGGACGTGGGCTGCGGCAGGCGCTGATTGGGGACCAAAGATGGCTGCCACGCCACTTCGGAGGAGGTGGCATACTGTTTTGAAGTAAACAGTTAATAATGTGACGTATATACTTCGGTTAAATATAGAGTTCTAAATTACAGAAGCGTATATAAATGATATTTTATATTGAAAATCAATAATTTAATTTGGAAATTTTCACTTATTTCAATCTCAATATTTTGTGCCATAATGTTTAAAAATGCAAAAGAGTACCTAGATCAATAATATTAATTAAATTGGTTATTTTGTAGCTCTATGTCATTGTGTCTAGGTACCTTATAGTAAAATATATAGGTAATTATAGCATATTTTGAAATAGCAGACAGTACAGTCATCAAATGAATAGGTATAATGTTAGATCAAATTATTTTGTAAACATTGTCAATCTGCAAATGCTAATTCATTAATTTAATTAATATTCATATTAGCATTTGATACTCTAAATTATTTAACAACGTAACACGTGCCAGTAAACATATTAAATTGAATATTATTCATATCAAATTTAAATTCAAATGAGATAAATTATTCGACCCGTGTACGAAATCTATTATTCAAATACTATTCTGTTTTATCAAATTTTTAGAATCCTTTTGACATTTTGCCTTTTATTTTATTTTAAGGTCATGCATTTTTTTACCTCTCATCTTCTCTTTTTCAGCTTCCACTCTTCTAGTCGGACGGTCGGTTTTTGTCTTTGATAGTGGTCGTTACACAAACCATGTCAGAGGCCTACAACTGTGCTATTAGGCGGTTTAAAAACTCTGACACCAGGATTCATCGGGTCGATCGACTCGAAACCCACACGACAGAAGAAGAAGAAGTAAGATCGCTGTCTAGACTTGAGGTAATATTACAAATGCTTTGTGTTCTTTGACTCTTTCCATAGTCTAAATATCTGAAGGCTATTTTTAATTAGGAATATTCTAAAAAATAAGCATTGTATCTACCTCTCTTAGAAGCGTGGAAGCTGTATTGAGGTGATATTGTCTCTACTTGTGCGCCAATAGTTTCGTTCTGGGAAGTATGGCTCTGTCTGCGTTGACTCTCTCCACTGCATAGTCTACATATCTAAAGGATACTTTTTATTAGGAATATTCTAAAAGAGAAGCATTTTGCTTACCTCTCTTAGAAGCGTGGAAGCTGTCTTGTGGTGATATTGTCTCTACTTGCGCCAGTAGTTTCGCTCTGGGAAGTATTGCTCTGTCTGCGTTGACTCTCTCCACTGCATACCTGAATGCTACCTCCTGTTTGTCATCTTCTGGATGGAAGAGACCACCTGTTACAGAAATTCTTTCTGATTTTTTGTTTTTTGTGCTGGTACGTGAACTAACTTGTATGAGTATTCCTCTTGGGAATAAATTGAATTAGCGTCACATCTTAAGGTACAAAGATGATATGGCGCCGATTATGAAAATTCATGTTTTTATTTTATTTTATTTGAAATCAATGAATTAATTACGAAAATTGGCATTACCTCTGCTCTGTTACCACCTTAATTGACAAGTTTTGTAACCTTAAGTAACAGGCAAATATTCTGAGTGACCTTCATCGTCGGTTTTGAAACATCTAGTCTAGACTAGGGTCAAAAGTAAACCTACCCCTCCTAAAAAATACCTATTAGAACTAAACACGTTAAATTATATTGACCAAGTTCGTAGCGGTTGGTATAAACAAACAGCTTAAAATATAATAAAAACGTTATTAACTTCATAAAGTTTTAGGTCGCCAAATTGACCCAGACCTCTGTGCGAAGCCGAACGCTTACTAATAACGTTACATAACACAGGAGACTCATTTATCATCCAACTTTGATTCAAGAGGTTTTGTCTTTGTTACAAATTGGTAAAAGATTTTCAGTAGGTAAAATATGTGTGTAGGGTAGGTATAGGCTGAAATGATGATGAAATTATGGCTTCCTTTGGACAGGCTGCCACGGAAATTGAATCACATATAAACGGAAGTTACGTTATAATTTTTAAATGGTTAAACAAAACTACACCAAACTTAGTACACATAATCAAATGCAACATAATTATATATGCTTATAATTAGTTTTAGTATCAAAATATTAAATACAGAGGGCAAATTCAATTTTAGGCCATTTTCACGCAATATCGTATTTCCGCCATTAAGTATTTTGTTCGTGGTTATTATTTTCCAACGAAATACATAACGTTGGATTTAACGACTCTTAAGCCACACGTCATCTGTATATCAGAAAAAATCATAACCAATGTAACTCCTCGTATTGGAATTCAGTCAACTAACCTGATTCGATTAACGACTGACTGCAAACATGACTGATTCTGGGTTGATCTGCTTAAGTGCCCTTCCGCGTGTTATTGAATTGGATTTACAATATTCAAGGGAGTTTGCATATTAAATACAATGCGATTGCTTTACATTTTTAAACGACTCCAAAACAAAGGAGGAGGTTCTCAATTCGGTTGAATGTTTTATAATTTTTTTTTTTTTTTTTTTATGTTTGTTACCTCATAACTCCGTCATTTATTAACCGATCTGGAAAATTATTTTTTTATTTGAAAGGACATACTTGCAGATTGGTCCCGTTTCTATAAAAATCCAATTATGGTGATGGGATCCATGAGGAATTGACGGAACTCTTCAAATTTTATAGGCATACATAAGGTGATTTTAGTATATTCAGTAACACACCAGTCATTTTCATCCAGAATATGTAATTTTTTGCAGTGAAATTGAGGAATCGAAGAGCTGGAGTATAATAAGTGGAACCGTAGAGCTCAACTTAACTGTCAGAGATACAAAGAAAGCCGCGGTAGTAATTTTTTTCACTGTGACGAGCATTTTCTATTGAATTGATTAAAATTGAAGATTTGGAGTACCTGATGGGGATCCTCAGAGCCCAGCGAAGCTATCAGAGATACGGAAAAACCACATTAGCAAAAGTTTTACAATATGATGACCACTTTCTCTTGATGTATGTGTTACGCACAATCCCCGAAATCGCTCATTGGCCGGAAAAAATGATCATTTCGCGGATTGGCAAATGCAAAGCGCACAATCCCCGAAATGTCCTTTTATTTCGGCCATTTCTAAAACGATCATTGATGATCATTCCGCGGACTGGCAAACGCGGTATGTCAGTGTGGGATGAGTTGTCAGTGTGGGATGGGTTGTCAGTGTGGGGATGAGTTGTCAGTACGGGGATGGGTTGTCAGTGCGGGGATGGGTTGTCAGTGCGGGGATGAGTTGTCAGTGCGGGGATGGGTTGTCATTGCGGGGATGAGTTGTCAGTGTGGGATGAGTTGTCAGTGTGGGATGAGTTGTCAGTGTGGGATGAGTTGTCAGTGTGGGATGAGTTGTCAGTGTGGGGATGAGTTGTCAGTACGGGGATGGGTTGTCAGTGCGGGGATGGGTTGTCAGTGCGGGGATGAGTTGTCAGTGCGGGGATGAGTTGTCAGTGCAGGATGAGTTGTCAGTGGGGGATGAGTTGTCAGTGTGGGGATGAGTTGTCAGTGCGGGGATGGGTTGTCATTGCGGAGATGAGTTGTCAGTGCGGGATGAGTTGTCAGTGCGGGGATGAGTTGTCAGTGCGGGATGAGTTGTCAGTGGGGGATGAGTTGTCAGTGTGGGGATGAGTTGTCAGTACGGGGATGGATTTTTCGAGCTAACATTTTTGTTCTTTGCGAAAGTTGTTTGTTATCATCAGTAGAACATGTACTTTAAAGGAACGCAGTACATTTTTTTACACCCTGTATAGTACAGGTGCATGACCTATCCATAGCCCTGGGGTATGTCCAAGGCGATGGTTACTTACCATTCGGTATCGGAATGAAAAGACCACTTCTGTTGATATTGAAGAAAAAAAACAAATGCGTACAAAATGTGAAACCTTTTGGATCAACACGCGGCAACAATCACTAAAAATCATGAAATAAATTTATATTTAACAAAAAAAATAAAACGCCTCCAAAGTTAAGTACGCCGAAGTTGCACTAAAAAGTAAAAAATAATTTTGTATTTTAACTACTACAACTCCATAAAACTAAATCAATTTACTAGGACAATTTATTCATTGCAATAATAGATTAGATAATTATTCTCATTTTTGGAGTCGGCGCCAGCCCATAACGTAAAAGGGAGTCTAACTATATATAACCTAACCTAACCTATCCTTTTCACGCAGATGGAGTGGGGATAAGAATGAATGTAGATTGGAATAATATTAGATACAAATACAAATACAAATCACTTTATTTTTACACAAATAAATATTACAAAAATGGACACAATTACATAAAATTAACAAACTGATAGGCTCAGACTTATTATTATTAGTAGGCACACAGTGGAAAAAAGTGTGGACACAGCTTAGCTAATTTAAAGTCCACCCTACGTCAAGGGAATAGACAGAGGATAGAAGATGATGATGATGATGATTAGCAATTTTGCCTGTGGTAAAAACTAAATATATGTGTCTAATGACTATGCTACTTTGCTATACTATATTTATTTGCTGGCGCCGACTCCAAAAATGAGAATAATTATCTAATCTATTATTGCAATGAATAAATTGTCCTAGTAAATTGATTTAGTTTTATGGAGTTGTAGTAGTTAAAATACAAAATTATTTTTTACTTTTTAGTGCAACTTCGGCGTACTTAACTTTGGAGGCGTTTTATTTTTTTTGTTAAATATAAATTTATGTGATCAATTTTGCTTAACTGATTAGAAACATTATAATACAAAACCTTTCAATGATCAAAGGTGGGTTATTTTATTTATTGATGATAATGATAAATAACTCAACTGTCAAAACAAAACTTAGTTTACTTTTTTTAGTTTACTTCAAATTTTTCGTCTATTCCATCATTACAAAGACTTTAAAACCGTTTGATAGATTTTCTGATAAGGACCACAACCTTTCTGACGTATAGAAAAGAAATCAAAATCCGAAGTAAGTGAATTAAAAAGTGAATTTGTGGCTTTCGACGAAAATGCTATGATGATGATGCGTTCTGAACCCTAATGGATCATCAATGCGTTACTACATCACAAAGGATAGGTTCTGGTTAGTTCCAAAATTATAGTAACAGGCCATCTTCCATAGGTAGGTCTTTTTTTCTTTTTTTTTTGCTAAACATTGAGTTGTATTATAATACATGTTAGAGAAGATTTTCATATTTGCGTTACACTTCAGCGAACAAAAGGTTACACATGCTAAAGAAAATTACATTTACCCGTCAGAGCTAAGCAAAATAGGATACCTTGCGTTATTTTCCTATCATACTTTGTTCTTTGCATGCATTTACCTTAAATGCACGTGAAAGCATAGAGCCATTGTTATATAACTAAGTTCAGTCTACAAGTTATCTCAAGAAATATAACCACGTAGTTTATAAGAGTAATATTTCTTGACCATTGCACTCTTTTAGCTCCAAGCTACTAATTTCTTTCATTTCCTCGGACCAGTATAAATGCAGTGTTGAAATGAAACGCTAACTTTTCCCCAGTCTAAGTTTGTATCCCCTAGAGCGTTTTGTGCCACGTGTTTGCCCTCTGGCACAAGAGTTGAGAAATCGTACAGAGATGGTACCTACTGAGTAAAGTTAAGGAGAAATTTTTGTATGAAGGAAAATTGGCAAAATGATAAAGTAAGAAGATTATTAAAATGAGACAATAATGTCGAAATTTAAACTTAATTTTGTGAATTCCAATCTGCGTCTTTTAATTAGTTTCTTCGAGGGAAAATAAATCTTAGTGACAGAGTAATGTTTCAGGGTCGTTGATTGGAGCGTTTTCAAAATAAATAATGTGATATACATACACTAGTATCTACTAACATGCAGCAGTCCAGTGTGTGTTATGTCCTCCTATCGCATGCACTAGAGTGCGTGACGGCATCGTCGTAGTATGAAGCTTAGTCTCTGTACGATTCATGCTCTTATGCCCCCGGGCGTTTCTTGTACATGCTCATAACGTGACAGAACGCAATTTCTTCAACGAAGTTTCGAATTGAGTGCTTCCATACACAGTTTATACAATTGTTGCTTAATTAATATTTTGTAACAAATATTTTGTAAATTCTAACCACGTTACGTCCTTAACGTAATTTCTCAAGAAATTGTTACAGAAATTCTTTACTCACACACACAAACAAAACAATTTTATCGCTCATACATTTTTTGATCACTTTTTAAGAAAACTTGAATATCTGTATAATTTTATCAAGTATTAACCATGTTTAAGAAAGAGTTTTCTTATTTTTTTGCAAAACTTATTCTCATATTTTATGTTTTCCAGCATATGTTATTGCTTTAATCTTACATTACTTCTTTTGAGTATAATTTTGCTGAAAAACTTATTTTGTGAGTATCTAAATTATTCTTTTAAAAAGTTGCCCTCAAAAGAAGGTTAAAGTTAGTAAATAGGATTGCGGGATATTTTGTTTTTCATAGCAAAAAGTATTTTATTAGATTGTAAACTTGTAAATATTTGCAATACGGGGTGTAAGGACAGCTTTCCGAAAACTGATAGGGGGTGCTCGCTCAGTCAACGAACTGAAAAACTATCACCAGAAAATATTTCCAGGAAACAAAAAAAAAATTTGCTTTTCCATATAAATTATCTGAAAGAATTTCCTGGTGGAAGTTGTTCAGTTTCGTTGACTGAGAAACCCCTATTAGTTTGTGGGAAGCTGTCCCTTACACCTTATTTGTGCGGTAAGATTGAAAATGACTCACCTATCCTGATGGTATCTGGAAGTGCAGATAGATGTCCAAAGAATAAAATGAGGAATATTGCATTCGCACCGCGCATCCTGGAACAAAAATACACACTTACATAAGGTCACGCCGTTATCCCAGGGTAGGCAGAGCGTATGACGCCTAGCACAAGGTATGAGATATCTTGATATGAAGAAATACCTACATGAGTTCGATATATATTTTGGAGTTAATTAATTGGTTTTACAATTTTTGGCTTTCGAAAAAATTACATATTAAAGTACACATTTGAAACGTTACATACTACTATCAAATACAAGTAGAAATCCCACACTCACATGTCTATTCTATATACAATAAAACAATTTGGAGTCCTGTGAGTGCGTCCGTGAGGTGTTGTTTTGTTCAATATATCCACCTGACTGATTTTCCACTTTGATCTTTCGCCTTGCCGGCTCTACGATCTATAAAGGATTATTATTAAACTCAATGCTTAAATAATAATCCTTTCTAAAATTAGAATGTTATTTGGAATAGAAATAATTCTATTACTTACTTCTGCTTTTCTAATATTTTGTACCTCATTATTCTGCAGGATCAGATTCTACACGAGTTTTGTTTTTGCTCTGTTTATATTTTAGTTGCGGTAAATAATAACTTGCTGATATTTATACTCTCCGATGGTGAATATATTTTATAATCGGTCTAGTAGTTCTGGAACTTATTCAATACATACAGCCCAAATTAAAAATATATCCTAGAGAGATCTACAATATCTATTTACGCATGAAATCTAATGCAATATCAAAACATACATACATACAAGATACGCGCGAAAAACATAACCCTCCTTGACAGTCGGATAATGACAGTCGGGTAAAAACGAGGAGAGTCTCTCATTATTTTTTAGGATAAGGATCTCCATTTGAGCAACTCTCGTTATCTCAAAACTTTGATTAAATACATACCTAATTAGAGGAGGGTAAGTAAGTACGTATCAATTCCTTTTGACTAGAGTTTTCTCAGTAATAGTCAACTGATTATAATATCCTAAGATGTCTCTTACATACGTCACTCACAACCTTCAGACCTACCTAATCTACTACTGACATGTACATTTTATTTTCTTTGCTATCTATCAGGAACAAATTATGCCAGGGAAGCGATTTTTTTTATTATTTCTTGAAAGAATTTATTTGTGAAAGTTGTTCAGTTCAGAATCTATTCCTGAAATAGACCCCATTATGATTTGATTTCTAAATAATTATTGCTCATAATAATTTAATTACCCACGGGCCTATTTTCATTGATCGTGGAATATGATTAAGGTAGTCACTGTTCCAAAATTGTCACCTCATTGGTAAAAAATATATATATAGTATGTACAACTGCAAATTGGCTCTTTCCGTACATAGGTACTGTAAAAATTAAAAGAGAGCAGACAAGGGTTGCAGTGAAGTTTTCTGAAACTACCCTGACAACTGCCTACCTCGTAAGGTATTAAAGGCTACTAAGTATGTACAACCAGTTTTTCGTCATGTTAAGTAAAACCGTTAACCCCAACTATAATTGTTTAATTAAGAAGCCATATAAAAGCTTAAACATAACAGTCAACGCTAGCGTCCAGTCTTGACACAATTTACGAAGTACTTAAGAGGTCAGGGTATGATTCGGTATTCCAAGGTCGCAGGTTCAAATCCTGCCTGGGACGATTTTTTTTATTTGTTACTTATTTAAAAGTAAGATGATTTCGTGCTTTGGAGCGCATGTAAAACTGTCGTTTGCCGTCACTGTCTCATAATAATGAGATATCATTCGTATTGTATTATGATTATTAGAAATAGCGACTGTACCGAAGAACCTTGACAGGAGGCCTGATCAAAAAAATCTAACGTCAGGGAATATCGGGTTGGAGGTACTTTAATCCACACGACAGTGGAAGAAGAAGAATTCCTGCTAAGTTGCTTTACTTTATAATTTATCTTTTATATAATATTATGTATCATTTGATTAAAACAAATTACAAAGTTATTTATTTATTAGGAAGGAATGAAAAACTGGTTGTACATACTTAGTAGCCTTTAATACCTTACGAGGTAGGCAGTTGTCAGGGTAGTTTCAGAAAACTTCACTGCAACCCTTGTCTGCTCTCTTTTAATTTTTACAGTACCTATGTACGGAAAGAGCCAATTTGCAGTTGTACATACTATATATATATTTTTTACCAATGAGGTGACAATTTTGGAACAGTGACTACCTTAATCATATTCCACGATCAATGAAAATAGGCCCGTGGGTAATTAAATTATTATGAGCAATAATTAATTTAGAAATCAAATCATAATGGGGTCTATTTCAGGAATAGATTCTGAACTGAACAACTTTCACAAATAAATTCTTTCAAGAAATAATAAAAAAAAATCGCTTCCCTGGCATAATTTGTTCCTGATAGATAGCAAAGAAAATAAAATGTACATGTCAGTAGTAGATTAGGTAGGTCTGAAGGTTGTGAGTGACGTATGTAAGAGACATCTTAGGATATTATAATCAGTTGACTATTACTGAGAAAACTCTAGTCAAAAGGAATTGATACGTACTTACTTACCCTCCTCTAATTAGGTATGTATTTAATCAAAGTTTTGAGATAACGAGAGTTGCTCAAATGGAGATCCTTATCCTAAAAAATAATGAGAGACTCTCCTCGTTTTTACCCGACTGTCATTATCCGACTGTCAAGGAAGGGTTATGTTTTTCGCGCGTATCTTGTATGTATGTATGTTTTGATATTGCATTAGATTTCATGCGTAAATAGATATTGTAGATCTCTCTAGGATATATTTTAATTTGGGCTGTATGTATTGAATAAGTTCCAGAACTACTAGACCGATTATAAAATATATTCACCATCGGAGAGTATAAATATCAGCAAGTTATTATTTACCGCAACTAAAATATAAACAGAGCAAAAACAAAACTCGTGTAGAATCTGATCCTGCAGAATAATGAGGTACAAAATATTAGAAAAGCAGAAGTAAGTAATAGAATTATTTCTATTCCAAATAACATTCTAATTTTAGAAAGGATTATTATTTAAGCATTGAGTTTAATAATAATCCTTTATAGATCGTAGAGCCGGCAAGGCGAAAGATCAAAGTGGAAAATCAGTCAGGTGGATATATTGAACAAAACAACACCTCACGGACGCACTCACAGGACTCCAAATTGTTTTATTGTATATAGAATAGACATGTGAGTGTGGGATTTCTACTTGTATTTGATAGTAGTATGTAACGTTTCAAAATGTGTACTTTAATATGTAATTTTTTCGAAAGCCAAAAATTGTAAAACCAATTAATTAACTCCAAAATATATATCGAACTCATGTAGGTATTTCTTCATATCAAGATATCTCATACCTTGTGCTAGGCGTCATACGCTCTGCCTACCCTGGGATACGGCGTGACCTTATGTAAGTGTGTATTTTTGTTCCAGGATGCGCGGTGCGAATGCAATATTCCTCATTTTATTCTTTGGACATCTATCTGCACTTCCAGATACCATCAGGATAGGTGAGTCATTTTCAATCTTACCGCACAAATAAGGTGTAAGGGACATAGCTTCCCACAAACTAATAGGGGTTTCTCAGTCAACGAAACTGAACAACTTCCACCAGGAAATTCTTTCAGATAATTTATATGGAAAAGCAAATTTTTTTTTTGTTTCCTGGAAATATTTTCTGGTGATAGTTTTTCAGTTTCGTTGACTGAGCGAGCACCCCCTATCAGTTTTCGGAAAGCTGTCCTTTACACCCCGTATTGCAAATATTTACAAGTTTACAATCTAATAAAATACTTTTTGCTATGAAAAACAAAATATCCCGCAATCCTATTTACTAACTTTAACCTTCTTTTGAGGGCAACTTTTTAAAAGAATAATTTAGATACTCACAAAATAAGTTTTTCAGCAAAATTATACTCAAAAGAAGTAATGTAAGATAAAGCAATAACATATGCTGGAAAACATAAAATATGAGAATAAGTTTTGCAAAAAAATAAGAAAACTCTTTCTTAAACATGGTTAATACTTGATAAAATTATACAGATATTCAAGTTTTCTTAAAAAGTGATCAAAAAATGTAATGAGCGATAAAATTGTTTTGTTTTGTGTGTGTGAGTAAAGAATTTCTGTAACAATTTCTTGAGAAATTACGTTAAGGACGTAACGTGGTTAGAATTTACAAAATATTTGTTACAAAATATTAATTAAGCAACAATTGTATAAACTGTGTATGGAAGCACTCAATTCGAAACTTCGTTGAAGAAATTGCGTTCTGTCACGTTATGAGCATGTACAAGAAACGCCGGAGGGCATAAGAGCATGAAATCGTACAGAGACTAAGCTTCATACTACGACGATGCCGTCACGCACTCTAGTGCATGCGATAGGAGGACATAACACACACTGGACTGCTGCATGTTAGTAGATACTAGTGTATGTATATCACATTATTTATTTTGAAAACGCTCCAATCAACGACCCTGAAACATTACTCTGTCACTAAGATTTATTTTCCCTCGAAGAAACTAATTAAAAGACGCAGATTGGAATTCACAAAATTAAGTTTAAATTTCGACATTATTGTCTCATTTTAATAATCTTCTTACTTTATCATTTTGCCAATTTTCCTTCATACAAAAATTTCTCCTTAACTTTACTCAGTAGGTACCATCTCTGTACGATTTCTCAACTCTTGTGCCAGAGGGCAAACACGTGGCACAAAACGCTCTAGGGGATACAAACTTAGACTGGGGAAAAGTTAGCGTTTCATTTCAACACTGCATTTATACTGGTCCGAGGAATGAAAGAAATTAGTAGCTTGGAGCTAAAAGAGTGCAATGGTCAAGAATATTACTCTTATAAACTACGTGGTTATATTTCTTGAGATAACTTGTAGACTGAACTTAGTTATATAACAATGGCTCTATGCTTTCACGTGCATTTAAGGTAAATGCATGCAAAGAACAAAGTATGATAGGAAAAATAACGCAAGGTATCCTATTTTGCTTAGCTCTGACGGGTAAATGTAATTTTCTTTAGCATGTGTAACCTTTTGTTCGCTGAAGTGTAACGCAAATATGAAAATCTTCTCTAACATGTATTATAATACAACTCAATGTTTAGCAAAAAAAAAAAGAAAAAAGACCTACCTATGGAAGATGGCCTGTTACTATAATTTTGGAACTAACCAGAACCTATCCTTTGTGATGTAGTAACGCATTGATGATCCATTAGGGTCAGAACGCATCATCATCATAGCATTTTCGTCGAAAGCCACAAATTCACTTTTTAATTCACTTACTTCGGATTTTGATTTCTTTTCTATACGTCAGAAAGGTTGTGGTCCTTATCAGAAAATCTATCAAACGGTTTAAAGTCTTTGTACTGATGGAATAGACGAAAAATTTGAAGTAAACTAAAAAAAGTAAACTAAGTTTTGTTTTGACAGTTGAGTTATTTATCATTATCATCAATAAATAAAATAACCCACCTTTGATCATTGAAAGGTTTTGTATTATAATGTTTCTAATCAGTTAAGCAAAATTGATCACATAAATTTATATTTAACAAAAAAAATAAAACGCCTCCAAAGTTAAGTACGCCGAAGTTGCACTAAAAAGTAAAAAATAATTTTGTATTTTAACTACTACAACTCCATAAAACTAAATCAATTTACTAGGACAATTTATTCATTGCAATAATAGATTAGATAATTATTCTCATTTTTGGAGTCGGCGCCAGCAAATAAATATAGTATAGCAAAGTAGCATAGTCATTAGACACATATATTTAGTTTTTACCACAGGCAAAATTGCTAATCATCATCATCATCATCTTCTATCCTCTGTCTATTCCCTTGACGTAGGGTGGACTTTAAATTAGCTAAGCTGTGTCCACACTTTTTCCACTGTGTGCCTACTAATAATAATAAGTCTGAGCCTATCAG